>JAVJIF010020885.1:0-82690 GCA_038442645.1 Agave tequilana | reverse complement strand
ACACCTCCAGTTGCCAAATTGAAGGGATGTCATGTTAATCATCTTCTTCTCTGGATAAAGTTTGAGGACATCCGCGTTAATTAGAGCTTGAAGAATATCCTTGAAGATGTAGCAGTTCTTCGTAGGATGCTGCAACATCCTGTAATACAAACAGTAGTTGGGATCATCAGTCTTCCCAACTTCATCAAGGCGTCTGAACTCTGGCAATTTGAGTTTGTTACTCCTCTGGAGTAACTTGAATAGAGAGACCATGTGCTCATTCTTGAAGGAGTATGATTTACTGGCATGTGTTTGGTCGGGAGCTCCACCCCCTCTGGCTAACTAGGGTTTCGAAGGTAATTTAATCTCCGTTGCCAGAGTATCTCATCTTTTTAGCTGAGAAGATGACTTTGGAGCGCGTCGCATCGATTTCTCGGGTCTTAGTTTGCTGTCTTTCTCTTCAGCCTTGACTCCGGCGACTATTTCTTCTGCCTACTCGCCTTGTTGCACCAACTGCTTTCAAGTGCGGCATTCTGCCATTCCTATCTGGGCGAAGAGTGCAGTTTGTAGGTCGTGGCGGAACATTTCCACCGGCGTGGACTGGGACATACCACTTGGACAACAAAGTGCCATACTCTGAAATCCCTCCACAAAAGCTTTGATGGACTCTCTTTTCTTCTGCTTCATGGCGAGGAGAGTCGGCATTGCTACCTCTATATCATCTTCGAAGAAGCGAGCCTGAAATAGCTTTTCCAAGTCGCCCAAGTTTTGATAGAGCCGGCAGGCAGCTTCATGAACCATTCAAAGGCAACCCCTTGAGAGTTCCAATGAATAAACGAGTCATGATGACATCATTCGATACTACATTCTCAGTTTGGAATTTAAAGTAGTATATGTGCTGGTTCGGTGACTCTTTACCATCGAAAGTATACAGGGTCGGTGCCTTGAACCTTGAAAGGTAGGGAGTTGTGTTCCATTTCGCTGGGCAGGGTCAGACTACCCCACATCTTGAAGGTCCCTCGGCGCGCAAGGGCTTCGAGGCATTTCTTTAGATTGCTCATCCTCTTGGAGTGGCGAGATTCTCTTTCTGAGCTATCCTTCTCTTCAGATGAAAGTTTGAGGGACTCAGGGTTTGAGTGCTTTTCACTCTCAGTATCCTCAGAAGAAGAGCTTTCTTCCTCCTCTTTTTTTCCCTTGGTCTTTGGACTTTTTTTCTTCTTTATAAGCAGTTGTGCTAGCATCTGTTTAAGGGTGTCGATAGATTCTTGCTGAGCTCAAATCATATCGAACTGTTCCCTCTGAACTTACTTCTGCTCTTCAAATCGCTTGGCCACTTCTTCGTGAGTGCCCACCATGTATGTGAAGGCTTCTTTCTGAAAGTACACTTAGAGGGGGTGACTAGGTGTACAAGCTAATCTAGGACAAATGATGCAAAATTTAAAACTTAATTGCAAACACACTATGTATAATCAAGAGTGAGTCCGAATTTTCCGTGAAGGGCTCTGGAACTGCTTTCCTAGATTCTTTTAGATTAAGAGTTGAGGTGCTTTAAAAGCTCTCTTGATTCAATACAAGTGTGAGCACACAAACAATATCTAACATATATATGAATGAGCAATAAAGGCAATGCAAGAGATTAAGAGAGAGAGAGTTGAGAGTTAGTAGATCAAATATAAACACCGGGATATGTTTTGAGGTTCGAGCCACTGCTTTACGTCTCTGCCTTCACATAGAAGGATTTCCAACTATCCACTAAGGGTCTTCCACAAAGGGACATTCACCGACAAATTATAACTCAACACCGGGAGTACACAACTTCTCTCTCAAAACACAAACTTCTACACAAGAAGTTGGCACTTAGCCAAGCACAAATCAAAGAAAAGATTACAACTTAGTGATCCAATGATCACAAACACTCTTGGTGATCTTGAAAGACTACAAACAATTTTTCTCACAAAACAAGAACGTAAAGATAGGTTTGAATTGAATAGCTCAAGTTTGTGAGAAATCAAAATGTTTGAAAAATAAATCACAAAGAAAACTCTTGGGAAAAACTTCAACATAGATAAAGAAAATAAAGAACAAACTAGATTCCCAAAAACTTGTTTTCTTTTGATTTTTTCAAAACTTTGAAAACAAAATAAAATAAGAATTTTTGGCTCAAAAACTTCTTTTGAAACTTGATGAAAAATACTTAAGAAGTGAAGAATTTTTGCTCTTGAAAATCTTGTCTAAAACTGACCTTAAAGACCAATTTTTATAGGGGTCTGAAAATATAACTGTTGGGGTCCAAAACAGATCAAAAATGACCTATCGGTCGATCGCCAACGGTCAGATTTTGACCGTTGGGGTTGTCGATCGATAGACCCAAGGCACAGTGAGAATTTCTCACTGTCGGTCGACCATCCGGTCGACCGAGGCCAGAACCAGAGAGCACTCCTCCGGTCGGTCGATCGGTCGTCAACCATGGCCAGATCCAGAGAGCAAGCTCTTGGATCGGTCGACCATGCGATCGACCGGCCCTAGGCCTAAGAACTTGTGCACGTCCTGTGTATATCGGTCGACCACTCAGTCGACCGAACTCAGGTTCGGTCGACCGTAGGCAGCCCAGAAACAGGATTATAGGTTATGAAATGTTGGCTTTTAAATACCTATAAAATCACATAAAATCTACAAAAATAAATTCATGTAAATATTTGAAGTACAAATATGTGTGACCAAAAATCAACACATATTATAAACTATTTGAACTTTGAGGCATGAAAATATTAACTTTAAACAAAAACTGTATTTTTCAAAACTTAAAAATTTTGAAATGAAAATTCGTTTTCTTCAACAAAAACATGATATTTGAAACACATATGAAGCATATTGTGTTTGGATAGAATCCAATACACATATAAATGATATATCTATATTTTTTGACATTAAATTCAAAATAAGTTTTAATAAAAACAAAACTTAAAACACATGACTAGATATACATCAAAATAAGTTTTTCTAAGTATTATAAATCATCAATGTATATGGATGAAATCCAACATACATATAAATCATGTACCTTGTTTTGTTTCTATCTATTCATGAAAAACGATATATGTATATTCTTGAAAATAAAAAACTAGTTAAATCGAAACCAAAACTATTTGAACTTGTGTGTGTGTACTTGAGCATATCAAAACTATCTATTCTTACACAAGATCTAAACACTAAAACAAACCTAAACCAAAGTCTTCTTGTAGATCTCCTTCTTCAAGACGACTCGATTCAAACTAGATCCAAATGAGCTTGACTCCATCCGAGTACTACATGTGATCTTGACGCGCGAGCTCTTGAATCAACATGTGTTAGCTCTAAAACTTGACTTTGAATCCTTTGTTGAAGTTAAACACCTACTAAGATCTTGATCAATATCTGAAACTTATTAAACACATGATCATTAGTAACTTAACTTCATAAGTTAGTCATCATCAAAACTAAGGTGAAGAGCCTTTGGGCTAACAGTTTCTCTATAGAAGAGTTAGAAGCCTGGGTTCCACAATGGCGGGATGTGCCTCGTTCACTTCAATACCCCTGACTAGGGTACTGTAGTTCACTGGGGCAATTATAGCAGTCCGGATGCGAGTGTGCCACTCCTTCTGATTTGCTCAGTATTTCTTTCATACCAGAAGAAGGTTCATCGTCAGACTCGCCAGAGCAGATGACCGGTTGCTTTCCCTTGGACTTGCTCGGTGTAGTGCATAGACCCACCATATTTGAAGTTACCTCAGGGTACTCTAAGTCAGAGAAAGACTTCTTGTGGGAGTCGCGTCTCTTGGTTGAGTTAGTAACTGGGGCGGCTGACAGCCGATTGAATATCGACGGCTTACTCATATGAGAGTTGCGGTGGCATTTGGAGAGTACTGCCATGATGATCCGTTCACAATAGCATTGGAGAGTGATTTGATGGACACTCTTCCTCTTTATCAAGTAGTCTCTTAGATCTGTTGCAAGAGTATCCAAAGTACTAGCCTCAAATCCTTGGTGGTGGAGGGCCTTTGGTTCAGTATGTTTCAAAGACATACCAGACTGAACGCGGACCTTACATTTCTGTGATGAAACGCGGGTCTGAGCCTCGCATTTTGGCAGAGTTTGCTTCAGAACGCAGACTTTACGTTGAGTAGTAGGAACGCGAGAGTCACATTCTGGTACAAATTGGATGCGAGTCTCGCATTTTGGAGTAAGAACGCGGACCTACATTTGGGAGTTGAGACGTGCATTTGAAGAACGCAGGTCTCGTGTTGCTTCAGAGAAATGCGGCTCTGGCTTCGCGTTCTGTGTTTGCATAATAGATTGTAACTACAGAATTTTTGATTTGATGTCGACGACCGCGACGCCTTCATCGACGTTCAGCATTCTTATTGAGTCTCAAAGGCTGCTAGGAACCTGCAACTTGAAATTGCAGAGTTTGAAGAGGAAAGAGATGGCAGGATTGGTCTTCACCATCGTTCTTTCTGTGAGCTAGCACATTGGACCTGCAGGTCTCCTGAGAGAAGTTGACGCGGGCCGCATGGGCTACACGGGATGTTTTTAAAACCTCGTTGGAAATGGCGCTGCTTGCGTTGTGAGCAATGGCGCAGCCACTTTTGGAGAAATCTCCGAAAAGACTTGAGAGCGGGTCCTCGAAGAGATTCTGTGGTACTGTCGCGTTGCTTTTGGGCTTTTATAGCCTGAAAAAAGAAACTCTTCAAATTTTTCTTGGTCAAATTCGACGATAAGCGACTCGACCATTGATCTAATGAACTTGACGTCAGCTTGCACCACAACGTTCTCGTTGGTAGAGAAACTGCTCGCCGGCGGAGTAACCATCTTTTGTTTCATATGAAAAATACGAACTAAAATTCTTATTAATTACAAAAAAATTACAACGGATGCAATCTGATTACAAAAGAGAGGAGGATATTTGAATCTCCCTTTTGTTTAAAGTTGGGTTCTTCGTGTGGTGATAGAGAGTGATTCTTATTCTCCGTTGACTAACCGAACGACAAGCTTCTCTTGGACCATTTTGAGGATACAAAATAACTCCACTTGAACATAGCAAGTGTTGGAGTTCTCCTTTTCAAGAATTTCTCTCTTGAATGCTCAAAATCTCTAAACTTTGTCGCTATTTTTTTTTGCTACTTCAAAAAAAGAAAATCATCCCCCAGTTCAATAGCTTTCATAGCATTTATATGGGTATTCAGGGGTAAAATTGTCCCCTAGAATCCCTCCATAATGGGGATTAACTCTCCGCATAACATGGGTGTTAATTGACCGATTAATGGGGCAGTTATAATAGAAACGCGACCCTCGCGGGTTCTTTTCTGTTGTTAAAATGCAGAGCTCACAGGCTCGCGTTTGAGTTGAGACGCGAAGTTGACTGAGGTCTACGTTTGAGTTGGAACGCAGAGCTGGCTGAGGTCCGCGTTTGAATTGGAACGCAGGCGTGGCTACGTTTGAACTGAAACACAGGCTTGGCTGAGCTCCACGTTTAAAAAATGTCCGTGTTTACCATTAGACGCGAGGTTCGCGTTTGAGATGAATTGAAACACAACCTTTGCATTGGAGTGAGGTCCGCGTCTGAGGACTTGTCTTTAGTGATTTTAGGACAGCCTTCAAAGACCTCTCCCTTGAACCAAAGTGTATAAGGAGAACATCTCTCCTATTGAAACTGATATGATGTGAACATCTGAAGTCAATAATCCATCTGTCTTTGTTACTGATCGAATTGTCTGTAATAAATAAAACTTCACACTTATCTTCATCCCCTTTATTCAGTTCAATAGTATTTGCTTCTTGTTATTTCTTTTTGCGAATCAAACAATCAGCTTTAATGTGCCCCTCTTGTGACACCAATTGCATACCAAATTCCGTGAAACTTTCATTATTACTCTTCTCCTTTGTAAAGAAAACTTACCTAGAATCATTGTGATGAGACTTTCCCATCAACTGCTTGTCAATTTTGTCCTTGTTAAGTAAATGCTCTTTGATTTCATTGACCTTGATAGTTGATTTACCTCTATAGATGATAACTTCCCTAAATCTCTTGTATGAAGAAGGTAAAGAACAAAGTAATAGAAGTGCTTGATTTTCATCTTCTATCTTAACTCTGTCTTATCTAACTTATTGATAATAGAGGTAACCTCTACGATATGAGACTTGATAAGTGTACATTCATGCATGCAGATAAGAAAGAGACGCTGCTTCAAAATCAACTGATTCGCCAACAACTTCTTCAGATAATAATCTTTAAGTCGCTCTCACAGTAAGGATGTTGTTTTCTCTGAAGAAAACTCATTCAATACTTTGTCCACCAAGCAAAACTGAATAGTCGTCAACGCTTTCTCATCCAACTCCTGTCAAGTTTTTTCCCTTCATATTTTCAGGCTTTTCTCCTTCCCGAGTAGTGCTTTCTTCAACCCGCTTTGGGTCAGGATGACGTTCATCCGGATCTGCCACCTGCTGAAATTATTGACACTATCAAACTTCTGAATATCGAACTTTATTGCAAACATTTTCACGTTGTCCTTGATCTGATATCTATTTGCGCATTAGAAAAAAGTCAGATCGGCGTGCGACGTGAAGAAGAGATAAGATATATTGAGATAAAGAAAGCCAACACATAATTTAACATGGTTCTACCAATCAAACAGATCATGTGTACATTCACAGGAGAAGGGGAAAAACTTTGTTAAATTTTGGCAGAGCATAATGAAAAATACTTACACCTCTCGCTAAGAAGATTACAAGCCCTTTAATGGTCACCTAGAACAATGAACCCTTATGGCTAAAACTTCTCTCACGAAAGCTCTCACACACTTTTTAATTGTTAATATATTGATCAATGATTGAAGGCCGCCCCAAAGAGTTATTTATAAACTATAGGATCATCCTAATTCTGCATAAACTCCAGCAATACGAGCAGTACCGCCTTAAAAAAAAAACTTGAGTTCAACTAATACTGAAAACAGATGCAGAAAAGAAAACTGTCAAAACCGCCCTATTAGTCAAGTTATGTGCCAGATTAGTCAAGTAATCAATGCTATAAGTTGACTATTGAGAATATTTAACTCTCTGTTGCATTCCAAGTCAACTGACCAGTCGACTACTAAGATGTATAAGTCGATTACATTATATGCATCTCTTCGTGCTCGTCCGTTCTTTGACCTCTTAATCTTTGTCTACCTTCATGGCGTATTCGAATCAAAATCCTAACAGAAAGGGGAAAAGAAATCAGGGTTTTAAGGAGATAAAATGAAATTCGGGCTTCAGCACCTGAGAGATCTCTCTCCCACTCTGCACTTCACCATGCAAAGATTCATAATAAAGCAAAATAAATTACAATGACAAAGTCTTAATTTCTAAATCAGCTGAACTACCAAACAACTACAACACTTATCCTTTTATAGGCCCATACAACTATAAGTCTGCCGTCATACCCGACATTGGACTAAAACAAAGGAGAAAAATAAGCCTAGTCTAAAATAAAGAGAAAAATAGTGTAACAAGTAAAGAGCCTAGTGATTCTCATTAATTATCCTGGCTTTAAAAAATTCACCATTGGCGAATGGCGACGACGTGGGTAATAAAATTGAGCCGGGAAAGACATCTCAAACTCCTCAGCAGTGGATCTCCTCAGTAGTGGTGGCTAGAATAGATGAACTGAAAATAATTGAGGCCCCGTGGAAGTGTGATAACGAGTCAGGTCCTCGACGCTGATCGCTGGGCTGATCTCAAAATCACAGAGAATATCGGGCTCATAGGCACTGAAACTAAACCTCCTCAAAGCCTTGTATGGACCCTTGCGTAGAGTATGAAGGTTTTTCAAAGTTCTCAGTGGAAACACCTGTAGGTACACTCTAATCAGCACCTCGTCACCTATTGTGAGTTTTTACAATCGTGTGAGACTCTGCAGCAGATTAAAATTTATGATTATTGATTATCATTTGTCTTATATTATGATCATGCAACTCATGAAAATGTGATGCATGTGGCTCAACTGTGACAATAAGTGAAATACCTAGAGGAAAAGAGAAGGTCAAAAGAATTTCTAGAGCTGAGAGTGGATCAATCAATAGGAGGCTCAGGTGAAAATTGAGATCAATCACTAGTAACATGGTATCTTGTTGTCCTTGTTGTAAGTGATTGTTCCCTCCCTATTATTTCCCATATTCGACTTGAATTTGACAGATTCAACACTATTTTTCCTTTGAATTTAAATTCATAAGTGTTAGACAAACCCAAACTGGTCACATTCAAGTCATATAACCAAGGCCTACCGAATAAAATGTGTGCAACATCTATGTCTACGACATCACACCAAACACGATCCTCGTAGCTATATATATATATAGGGACCTGACAAAGCTTCATAATAGATTGAGCAGTCTTATCAATCCAATTCACGTTGTATACGTAGGAATGTGGTTCAGCCTTGAGACACATTTTCTCAAGAGTTGTCTTGGCAATGATGTTCGCACAACTATCCCATCTATTATCAATTTATAATTATTCCCCTCATGTGTAATATAAGTGTATAACACACTAGACATACGCTAGTCCTCATCTCTAATAGCTATGTGTGAACACCTAACGATACTCAATTGGATATTAGAAACCCTAACATCATTATCACAATCAGTCGCGCTACCAGTTGGTTCATAAATTACTGTCTTGATCTCATCATCATTAATTTCCCTAACTAGAAGATTCCTAAATGGACGTTGTGCAACAAAATGATCATACGCATAATACTTAAAATATTGACTACCCTTGGCATTTCTAGAAGACTCACCTATCACAGACTTGCCTTTAGAGTCTCTAGTGGCGTGAGTGTTTGGGTTAGGTTTCTTCTCGATTTTAGGAATGACATTACGCTCTGAAGAAAACCTGAATGAGGTTTTTATGTCTTGAGCTTACTGTCTGTTCAAGATTCTCTATCTTGTGGAGTGGATGAACATTGTTCATTAGATGTCTGATCCCAACCCATAATGATACCTAAATATAGTTTGATAGGAGTCTTCTTGCACCTCATAATATAAGATTAGGTTGTCAAATTCGGTAATGTAGTCCTAAACTGACCTGCTACCTTGGTGAAAATTGTGCAATTTATCTAAAAGGTGATGTTTATAGGAATCGAGAAGGTATTTCTCCTTAAGTTTCTATTTCATTTCCTCCCAAGACTTTATGGGAGCCCCACGCCTTGTATACTCTCTCTACCGAGGTCTAACAAATCCTCGTTGACCCTATAAATCTCATCCTAGAAAACTGAACCTTAATTTTCTCTGTGAACCTATACCAATCAAAGTAGTAATCCAAGTATGCTATCCAATCACTAAAAATTTTTGTGTCAAGGATACCGTCAAATGTGATCTATTTTAATCAAACAGACTATATCATCTTCATTAATCGTAGGTCTGCTAGTGCTTCCATCCCTTCTTCTATCATTGTTGTTCTCTAAAGTTCTCTCATTAGATTTACTTTCCAATCTGTCTACTCTAAACTTTAGGTCTTGAAGCTCCTTAAGAATCAGATCTAGTTTGGCCTCCATATCTAGATGATCAGGAGAATAAGTTTTACCATTATGAAGGAGCATGCACCAAATGCAGTACATACAATCACAAAGATGCAAACATTTTCCTACATATCACTAAATGTGTGTACTATATGATTAAACAAAAAAATATTTTCCTAATAACTTCTAAAATGATGATGTAGAAAAAATAATTCCTAAAAGTGCATATGCAATAGGCAGTAATACAGGCAATGAACAATAAAAAATACAACGTACAACCACCACAACTTCACAAAAGATATGCAAGATATCCTAAAAGTGAATGGTGAGTTTAAAATATACCTAAAGGTGCATGAAAAAGCACCAATACCGAGTAGTGGCTCCATATAAAATTGTGTAAAGGCCAGATCTGTTGCCCAAAAGCTGCGAAATTCTCTCAATATCTTGGGACTCAGCTACGGATCCAACGCTTCATATGGAAATCGAATCAGGCTCCAAATTGGATTGAAACGGACTCCAGATCAAAACTATGCTGCTGCAGAAAAGAGTGCGGCTCAGACAGAGTCGATGATGTTAGCACGGTTCGGGTGATATTAGCGTTGGCTCGATGATGTCAGTGTCAGATCGGGTGGCTCAAAGTCGGCTCAGTCTGAGCCGATGACATCAGTACTGAGCCGGTGATTCAGCAGGGAGTTGATGATGTCAGCACAAGTCGGCTTTGGTGGCTTAGCGGGTCGGGTTCGACTTGAACTAGGACGGATTTTGCAACGGTCGAGTCAGATCCAAATGAAGCGGGTTAGGTTGTTATCAGATTTGATAACTTAAACCCAACTCCAATTGAATTAGGGTTTCAAAAATTTAAACCCACAACCCGCTTCTCCTAATCACCTCTCCCGATCACAGCTAGGATTTATTAACCCTGCAGGTGGCGGTGGTGGACGATGATAATGGTGGTGGCGCTCCGGCAATGAAGAAGGAGGTCGGCGGTGGTTTGGAGGTGGCGATGATGTTGGTGAGGGTCAAGTTGGATCTGGAGTTACGGCGAGCCTTGCTGATGAGCAGAGGAAGACGGGAAGACGATGCTGTCGAGGTTGACGACAGAGTGGTGGATAGGCAGTGCAGGTTGGAGGACGATAGAGAGATCGTCATGCTTTTGACGACGAGGTTGGAGGAGGGTGGTGAGGGGATCTTTAGTGGAATCATGTGACGACGAAGGGGGGAATGCTCGGCGAGGTTGGAAATTGTGGATGTGGGTTTGCGGCGGCGTAGGTCCACTGGCAAAGTGTGGGCGATAGGAAGGTGGCGGTGAGGGTGAAAGGAGTTAGGGTTAAAGTTTTGGATTGGAGATGAAGAGAAGAAGGAGATGGGGAAGAAGAACAATAACAAAAATTTTCTTTTTTCTCTTTTTTAATTTTTTCTTTTTCTTTTTCTTTCTTTCTTTTTCTTTTTTATATTCCAAACTAGGATTTCGGATTTTTTTCCAAAAAAACTAAACTTGGAAAAGAAAATAAAGGAGCAGATTTTTGTGGAGAAAGAAAGAGCAGAATTGTAGCTCTGACACCAAACTGATGTAGAACAGAAAGGGAGAAGAAGAAAGGAAAAATAAATTCGGATTTTAAAGAGATAAATATGAAATTCGGGCTTCAGCACCCAGGAGATCTCTCTCCCACTCTGCACTTCACCATGCAAAAATTCACAACAAAGCAAAATAACTTGCAATGTCAAAAATTTTAATTTCTAAATCAACTGAACTACCAAACAAGTACAACACTTCGCTTTTTATAAGCCCATACAACTAGAAGTATTTTGTCATATCTGATATGAGACTAAAACAAAAGAGAAAAATAAGCTTGACCTAAAATAAAGAGGAAAATATCCTAAATAAATAAAGAGTCTAGTGATTTCCATCATTATAGGAACAATCTATCTCTAGAGAGACTAGGAATTTCAATATATAAATGACCATTAAATTTCAGAATGACATAGGTAGTCTTGCAACAAAGTACTACTGATAAAGGAACTATGCAGTGGATTAAAGATCAGAACGATAGCTGGAAATTTTATTAGAAATCACAAACCTATGGAGAAAACCCCATGTGAAACTTAAAACACTAACAAAGAAAGAATCAAAATGTCTTCCTTGTGAGTATAACTAATACTCAACTAAAAGACTAAAAGAGAATGAAAAACTTAGCCTAAGGACTATTTTTTGATGGCCGATATTCAGGAAATCAGAACAACATCAGTTTACAGTTCTACAAGGGCATGGAAATTAAAAACATATGAGATGATGGCCATGATACATACAAATATTCTTAGTTAAATATTTTCAAAACTCGTATTTTTCTGGTTGAAAAATTTCTAGATGCAGATCTCAATAAGTTAAAATAAGTTTTAACTAATATATAAACCATGTGTTCAGGAGCCTGATACTGGAAATATTCCTGTTTGCTTTATGTCTCACCCTTTCCTAACGTGTTGTTTCGGAGAATATTAGTTGCAACAACTCCTGGGTGAAGCGAGTTGACAGTTATGTTCACCTTTTCTTCCTGTCAAATAACAAAGAACAATTAGCTACTAACATCTTAAAGAAAGCACAAAACAAGTTGTTTTTGTTGTTGTTATGTGTGTGTGCGCGTGCACGTGTGTACATGTGCGTGTGTGTGTCACAGTTATGTTCGTCTTTTCTTCCTGTTTAATGAGAAAGAACAGTTAGGTACCAACATCTTAAAGAAAGCACACAACAAGAAGGTATGTCTGGATGCATGTTTATATACATGCGTGCATGTTTATATAACAAGTCAAAAGTTCAGTCAATTTCCTTTAACCATGATGTGAACATCCAAGTAAAGAACAATGAAACGAGAATGACCATTCGAACTTTCTTATGCGTGTGGTTGTCTATACATAGGTGGTCATTGTCCTCTCTTTCTTTCATTATTTATTTCACATATCCCTTCTTCTCATAGTAATCAAAGTAAAGAATAATCAAAAGTAAATGACTATAAAGACTGTATAATCCAATATATGTTTCTAATATTATACTTTAAAATTCTTTTTCCTGTCCAGCTTTTCTTTTCCTTTTTCTTTTTATTGTGTTATATTGCAATGATTGATTGGTAATTCCTAAAAGATATTCACCATTACAACTTCAGAAATCTAAAGAATGGTCATTCCATGACATGTTAATTAGAGCTTTCAGTGTATCAGATAACAAGCTACAGTACTCCAATGCATTATAGTGTCCCGAGATGCATAAAGTACTTGTTACATATGGATGGATATAGAATCTGATAGCATAGAACACAGAGAATACCTCAAGACGTCTTGAAAGCTCATTTGCATGCAAAATATTTGCAAGCTTAGACTGACCATAAGCACGATAGAAGACATATCTGTAGAACAATAACTAGACGACTTCAGACTAATTAAGATAAGCAGAAAAAATGTGAAGCCAAACCGCCAGATCATAAAAAGTCAAGTTTCTCTCTTCAATAAGATTACCCTGACTCATCATTGATCTGTTCAAAACGAATTCCTTCACGGTATGTCGATTTGTGGACCTCTGATGAAACAATAACAATCCTGCCTTCAATGCTACTTTTATGGGATGTATCCTTCATCTTCTCCAGCAAAAGGTTGTTAGAAGAAAATGACCTGCAACATATGATGATCATCTGAATGATATATGAATATGAGAGAATCTTACCAACAAACCTCACAGAAGAAAAAGAAGAACTAATGATGAGAAATACCCAACCATTTCACAGGACATCTCAAAGAAACTTAAACATTATATGAAAATTTACAAATAATATGATTATTTGAATAAATATTTATTAAATAGATGACTTAAAAAATCGCTTTGAACTGAAGTCATTACTAATGAATAAAATGCGGAAAGGAAATTTATAAATTTCCATTCGAGTCCTGGTCTAAACTTATTTAACCCATTTATACATCTTTTCCTCTATCTACAATAACATCACTAACCTGATGACATGCTCCAGGTCTTTAGCATAGCATCACAAGAAGGTATTTAGGCATGGGGAGACCTTACTAAATTCTGGTCACCCAACTTGATCAAATCTTCACCACACATATACACGTACAATCACATAAAAATACCGAACACGCAAATATTATTTTGTCTTTTCACAAATATCTTATCACATTATGCATCCGCATAATAAGTCCAATCCAACATTCAACTCCGTTATCATGTCAAAAATTATTCCCCCAAATCCTAAGCTTTAGGACCAAGTAGTTTCTTTAGATGGCATAAGAGAAGCAAGTTCTAGATGTGAAGGAATCACTTCAAATGTCACCACTAATGACAATCTAAGATATGTTTATACATCCCTATTGATCCGGTCTTTTCTAGCCAGTCGTGTTTGACTTTATACTGGAGGCCTTTCCGCGGGGCTCAAAAGCCCACATGGGGCAAGTACTAAATGCGAAGTTTGTTGATACGCATTATGTCCCATAACTCGTACATTTGTGTAACACAAACTATGTGGCTTACTAATAAAAACAATGAAAGCATGTTCTATGTTGTCAGAAATCAGGACAAATATTTTCACTAATATGTTAAACAAATCTCATGTCACCTATAATCTTACCTTTCCCAATCTCATGGATTTCTCTGTCCAGTGAACATATTATTACTTGTGGAAGAAATTACAGTTGACAAGGGATATAATAAGCCACGTTTCCAAATGAAAAATAGACATGACAGTGTAATGTTTACAAGTCATGTCGTTTGTGTAATACATGTTCTTTTCCAATTTAAATATATATCTGTTAAATAAGTTTATGACTTGTTGTGACATAAAGACACATCAATATAAACATGGAACACATACCTATGTGATTTGTTGCAAACTGAAGCTCCATGCCATCTTGTGAAAGTAAGTAGGGACCCACAAGTCCTGCATTGTTGCTTTAAACAAGACAGATAACAACCATTTTGTGTTAACTAAGCTAAATGAATAAATCATCATCATCATTAACTAAGCCCTTTTTCAAAAAGATTTATCAAAATTTATGACCAGCCATCGACATGCTGTCAACCCTATATTGATGCCAAAATTTCTGGAAGGAAACTACGGGCACAACAAAGGCTAGCAATGTTAACCAAAAAGATAGTGAAAAAAATAAATGACATTCAAGAGTTTATGATTTCTTACATAAGGATGTTCAGTGGGAGATTCAAAGCTTTGAAATCAGACGCAAATTTCCTCACTGATGCCATTGAGCTGAGGTCTAATTCCATGACATCAACTTGAGCAGAGGGTATTTCCTCAACAATTGCTTTCTTAACATTATTTCCAGAAGACAAATTCCTAACTCCCATAATCACATGGACCCCACGCAATGCAAGAACGCGAGCAGTTTCGACCCCAATGCCGCTTGAGGCTCCTGCAAACATATCTATTTGTTTAGCATAAGAATATGAGCCGTGACATAAGCAGCAACCTTTAAGATTTAGCTGTTTAGATCATGGGTTGGTATATCCATTGAATTAGTTAATTGACTTAAGTTTATTCTTTAATTAATTAATTTAAGGAACTTGATAAAAATAGGCAAACCTGTTCATGAAGGATCATAACCAAGAAATAATCCGAATATGCAATCAAATTTTTGGGTGACAAAAATATGAGACCCAATGGAACAGATGAATGTAAGATCAGAGTTCAATACAATCTGTGAGGTCTGTAAGGTCAGTGTTCATAATTTATCATAAAAGTTCATCATTTATCACAAAAGTATATGCTATTTTCTTTAAGTTTGTGTTAAATTGGTTTAGCTTTGATTCATATCTATTCAGTTGGGTTTCAATTTCCAAGAAAATGGGAAAACCTACAGAATTTCTCCTAAGTAACCTCCAAGAGGTGATTCCCCTCAACAGGCCCTTTTTAGAGTTCACAGTTCAAACATAAACAACAAATGGTGAGATAATGAAACAAAAAAGATGTAATTTCAATACAAACCCAAATAGATCAACAAATGGGCAGACATGTTAGTTTACTTCTATTTATGTTCTAATTTCTTATGGGAACAAGCTACAAAATCATGTTAGATATGACTTTGTCATCTTGTCCAGGTTCTGATGGTGACATATAACAAAGCTAAAACTAACATACAGCAAATAGAAGTTTTGATGAAGGGAGAGAGAGATCAATACCTGTAACAATTGCAGTGAGGCCACTGCCATCAATCCCTTCTGTAACTTGCTCTGCTCTCTCTCCCTCTCCCTCTCTCTCCCTCCCTCTCCCTCTCTCTCTCTCGCCCCACTAGCTAAATCACATCAACTTCTTTAGACCTCTCTAAGAGAATGTTTATTTTGAATCTTTTCTTATAGATAACATTTGCTATTTAGTACAAAATGCTGAAAATCACATGAAATATTAAAACGGAAATTTGCTTTCTTTCACCTATGCAAATTAGTTGACTTTCTTTTTTTTTATATTTCTATGCAAGAAGCAATCAGTCACGAGCTTTTTTAATCAAAATATGCTCTAAACTATCACACTTTTATAAGAAATTTGAATTTTTCATAAACTACTATAAAAAAATTATATTTCATGATAATTATTGTATTTTTCAAAGTTTTATTGATAGTACGGTGAAAGTTCACGGTAATTGTATTAAAATTAAACCAACTGTTAGGAATTGTCACTAGAATACGTCGTGAAGATATATAAAACTTCGAAAATCAAAGAACGGACGTGCAAAAGGAGTTGTGCACATTACTAGTTGATTAATACTAGGTATAGTCGACTAATCATATGACTTAGTCGACTAATAGATTGTATAGTCGACTACGTCTGCCAATAGAGAGTTGGGGGTTTCGAAGTTTGTCAGAGTAGTCGACTAGTATTTGGGCCTAATCGACTAATACATGGCTTAGTCGACTAATATCCTGGCCTAATCGACTAATGGCGGGTCTGGATGTTTTCTTTTCTGAATTTGTTTTCAGATTCGAGTTGGATTCGAGTTTCCTTTATTCTGAGGCGGTGATTGTTCATATTGATGAAGTTTGTTTAGAATTAGGAGAGTTCCATGGTCTATAAATAACCCCTCGGGAGTGGCCTTCAATGTAATTCAATGATTTTGTAATTCCTAAGGGTATAATTCATCTAGATGAGAGATTCGTGAGAGAAGCTTAGCCTTAAGGGTTCGCTGCTCTTGGCGGGCATCAAGAGCTTGTAATCTTCTCAGCAAGAGGTGAAAGTAATTCTTATTGTACTCCTTCAAAGTTTTAATAAAGTTTCCCCCCTTCTCTTGTGGACGTACAAACGATCTGTTTGATCGTGGATCTAAGTTATATTGTATGTTGGCTTTCTATCTACTTTGAAATATCTTCTTCTTCTCGTTGCCCTAGTAGATTCTCTGATTTGTTTTCGCTGCGCAGCCCCAGTCAATCCGGTCGTGGGGGCGTCTTCAAATTCACAATAATTGCTAGCAGAGCATATAAATTTTTTCCAACAATTGGTATCAGAGCAAGTCAACGTAAAGATGTCTGCGAACAAGTTTGATATTTAGAAATCTGATTGTGTCATCAATTTCAGCAGGTGGCCGATTATGATGAACACCATCCTTACCCAGTGCGGGTTGAAAAAATCATTACTCGAGAGGGAAAAAGCTTCAATACATGAAGGAAGAAACTTAGCAGCAGTTGGATGAGAAAGCCTCGATGGCTTTTCAGTTTTGCTTGACGGACAAAGTGTTGGATGAGTTTTCTTTAAAAAAAACAGCGCCCTCATTGTGGGGCGACTTCAGGACCATTATCTGAAGAAGTTATTAGCGAATCGGTTAATTCTGAAATAGCGTCTCTTTCTTCTCTGCACGCATGAAGATATGCCTATCACGTCTCAAATTGCAGAATTTTTCTCTATTATCAATGATCTAGATAAGATAGAGGTTAAGATAAAAGATGACGATCACGCACTTCTATTACTGTGTTCTTTACCTTCTTCATATAAGAGATTTAGGAAAGCTATCATCTATGGAGGCAATCAACAATCAAGGTCAATGAGCATATGTTCAATAAGGACATAATTGATACTCAGTTGATAGGTGAGTCTCATCATGATGATTCCGAGCAAGTTCATTACTCAAGAGAGAAGACTAATAATGAAAGTTCCACGGGTAACTCAAGACATAAAAATTTGATGTGCAACTATTGTCACAAGAAGAGACACATTAGAGTCGAAAGAAGAAATAACCAGATGCTAATGTCACTGAAATGAATGAAAAAGATGAAGATAAGTGCGACGTTCTATCTGTTACAGACAGATCAGTTGGTAACAAAGATAGATGGATTATTGATTCTGAATGTTCACAGCATATCAGTTCAAATAGAAAGATGTTCTTCGCATATACTTCGGTTCAAGGAGAAGTTTTCATGGGGAATTCTTCTACAAGTAAGGTGATTGGTGAATGAACAATCCAGTTTCGTTCTAATGATGGATGAATCAATACTCTTCAAGGCGTTCGTCATGTTCCCAATTCAAGGTATAATCTTATCTCTCTTGGAGTCCTACAAGGAGAAGGGTTCAATTTCAGTTTTAAAGATGATCTTATGGAAGTCTCCAAAGAGACCCATGTAAAGTTTCTTGCTGAACGTGTCAGCATTGTGTTTATGTTGTGAAATTTGAAAGTTACAATTAGTGGATTGCAGTTATCCTCGGCTTCAAAAGCGGCGGTTGTGGAACAATTGAGACTGTGATGGTTTTGGGCTCGTATTTTCAATTGTACCCCGAATAGAGATTGGGACTAGGCGAGCAACAAGGAAGTCCAGATCGTTACTCCTATGGTGGAACAAATTCTCATAAATTCTGTGTGAATCAAGAAGATCATTGGGTAATAAAGTTCAGATTAGGCCCGAACTTATTCGACCTAATCAAGTTGTGAACCCCATAAGGGGGTTATGGAGAAGAGGGAGTGAGATGAAGATGAAGTCAAGATTTATTTAATTGTGCGTAGGTACGAGCACATGGAGCGTGGTGGTTATTCTCGGACTTGAACATATTCAAGTCAAGGGGGAGATTGTTAGGAATTGTGAATGGAATATGTCGTGAAGGTAGACAAAACTTCGGAGATTAAAGAACGACGCGCACAAAGAGCTGTGCACATTACTAGCCGACTTATACTAGGTATAGTCGATTAATCATATGGATTAGTTGACTAATACATTGTATAGTCGACTAGGTTGGCCAACAAAGAGTTAGGGTTCTCGAATTTTGTCAGAGTAGTCGACTAGTATTTGGGCTTAGTATTAGTCGACTAATACCATGGCCCAGTGAACTAATGGTGAATCTGACAGTTTTTTTACTAGATCTATTTCAGATTCGAGTTAGATTTGATTTTCTATTATTCTGAGGCGGTGATTGTTCGTATTGATGAACTTTGTTTAGAACTAGGAGAGTTCTATAGTTTATAAATAATCACGTAGGAGTGACCTTCAATATAATCCAATAAATTTGTAATTTCTAAGGGTGTAATTCATCTAAGTGAGAGAAGCTTAGGCATAAGAGTTTGCTGTTCTTGGTGGCCATCAAGGGCTTGTAATATTCTCAGCGAGAGGTATAAGTAATTCTTATTTTACTTCTCAACGTTTTAATAAAGTTTCTTCCCCTTCTTCCGTGGACGTACACACGATCTGTTTGATCAGTGGAACCACGTTATATTGTCTGTTGGCTTTCAATCTACTTTGAAATATCTTCTTCTTCTTTTCTTCTCATTGCCTTAGTAGATCTTGTAGTTTGTTTCCGCTGTGCTACCCCAGTGGATCCGATCGTGGGGGCGTCTCCGAATTCACAACAATTAGTATCAGAGCATACATATTGTTTCCCAACACCAATATGTAACAACAAATTGTCTGCTAAAATAAAAGCTCTAACCAAATTAGGTGACTTTTTGTCTAACCAAATTAGCCGACTTCTTGTTTTTTATATTTCTATGGAAGAAGCAACCTGTCACGAGCTTTTTTAATCAAAATATGCTCTAAACTGTCACGAGCCTTTATAAAAAGTTTGAATTTTTTCATAAACTACTATAAAAATCATATTTCATGATAATTTATTGTATTTTTCAAACTTTTATTGATAGTAAAATCAGGTGAAAGCTAAACCAATATGTAATAACAAATTGTCCGCTAAAATAAAAGCCCTAAGAGCAAGAGCATCTAGTGCGTTCTCCTCTGTTGGTGAAAGTGTTGCAACATCCCACAGGACTCAGAGACAACGCCAATCACTAAGCCATGCTTCGTGAATATTTGCCACCTGCCATGATCGATCTCCAGAGAACACTAGTATCTGAGAGGAAGAAATTGATCTGGAAATCTTCCTTGTAGATCTTCACAAGCTTACATCGAATATGGGAATGTGAGAAAAATATGCCTGGATGTCTCTCATGTGATTCCACAGAGGACACAAGCAGGCTCCGTATGTGGTCATATATACCCACCTATATATTCAGATTCTTTATGGTAAGAAGGCTACTTTGATACACCAATCACGTATGAATTCTTGATTCAAGTGAACCATCGAGGTTGACATGATATACCTGTAGGAAGCCTGGCCATCTCGCCGGTGATTGCCCGGCGAGAGGTCGTGGGGAGGAGAGGCTGCCTCGACGCCAGTCTGGCCCAAATGCCGGCGAAGGAGCCAGGAAGGAGGAGTTGGTAGCCCGAATTAAGATTACTAGGGCTATGGCTGATCTCAAGATTAAATACAACAAGAAATGTGGGATCATTAAAGTTGTATTCGGTGAACCATCCGCCGACGACATCATTGACAGCCTCAAACAAGCGTCTGATAATTTCCAGCACATGGAAATGAGAATTGAAGTGGACGGTAAACGCTTACCTGACAGAATTCCCCTCGTTGAGGAGTGGAGCTACAAGCTGAAATTTGAAGTGGAATAGTCACCCAACGCCCGTGGAGATCCATCTGTGTTTAAATGACTGTTTTCTAATCTTGGAATGGTCGTCGGAGGAAGGAGCAGTTCAGAGTTGAACTGGTGCCCCGGCCCCCGACGATGAGTCCGGTCCAAGCCTAGGCCAATTCGTCAAGAAATCAGTGGCCAGAACAACAACTTTGGACTTTGAACCGTGAAGATGGACCGGAGTCTTCTTGGCGCCGATCCGGAGGGGTCGAGTTTGAGAAAGGGGTGGGAGACTCATTTGAGTTCCCAATTAAGAAGGGCCCACGATCCATGTGGGTGAGAAAGTGGAGGCGCGGGCTGACGAGGGGAACGGATATTGCCACCCAACAAGTAAGAAAAGCTCTCCAAAAAAAATTACAAGTGTGTTAGTATTTTTTTGACAATTTCATTCTTGATAAAAAGTTCAAAGTATCCATTTATTCTTCCTCCTTTTTTCCTTCTGCCTCCTCCTGATTTCCCTCCTGCTTCTTCTTCGACGACCCCACTCTCCCTCTCCCCCCCCCCCACCCCCCCGGCCTCCTCCTGCTCCCCTCCCGTCCTCCTTCCCCTCCCCGGCCTCCCCGTCTGTTCGGTCAAACCTACCGAGCAGAGCTTTATGTGTTCGGCTGGAATCCGACCGAACAGATGGGGACAGGGGGCGGAGGAGGCCAGGGAGAAGGAGGGGATGGGGGTGAGACCAGGGAGGCGGAGGGGGAGACCTGCGAGGAGGAGGGGGAGGTCGTCGATTGGGGAGGAGCGAGGGAAACAAGGAAGGTGGTTCACCGGGGAAAGGGGGAGGGGGCCGGTTCGCCGGAGGTGGGGAAGGTTCGCCGACAAGGGCGAAGAGGAGGAGGAGAAGGGGGGAGGGGGGGGGAAGGCATTTTGGCCATTTTAGGGATTTTTTTTTTTTTTTTTTTTTTTTGGGGGGGGGGGGGGGGGGGGGGGGGCGGGGGGCTTTATCAATTTTGGGGGTGCCTTAATTATCGGGGGGCTTTATCAATTTTAGGGGTGGCAATATCCATTCCCGTTGACGAGCTTCTGAATGGCTCTCTTACAGCTGGTCTTTTAATGTCAGAGGTCAAAGCTTTAGTGCCTTAATCGCACCGACATGAGACAGACGGGCCCTGTCTGTAGCATCCCGGGGTCAACGTCACAGAGAAGAGATCGCCCATTTGTCAACAATGGCTACAGTGACGGCGGTGATGACATGTCGCCCTCAGGGTCCAAGCAGCGACAATAACCCCCGTTGACAAGTCTCAGGAGACGAAGAGACTTCTGCTCGAGGGGGAATCGACTATTGGTATTCAGAATCCGATCCACAAAGTGGCATACCCAACCTGTCAGAGTTCAGACTCGAACCAAGTGGTGGACCCGACCCGCAAAGGGGCAAAACTCACTAGTCTGAGGCCAGACACAATATGTGTGATGGACCCGAACTGTGTGGCGCCTGATTCAATCCACACTGACTCACCACCATCTCGCTCTAGGCTGCCTTTGTTGGGCCCGCTACTTGGCCAATTCTGAACGAGGATACAATTAAGGAGTGGGTCTCTCAGGGCCTACATGGCTTTTTTTCAAAAAAGAATTCAAATTATTTATGGACCAACTATTTAGTAAAGGGCCCAACAATAGTTCAAAGAGGAAAAAAAAGGGGAAGATGGGCCATTGAGCACAGTGGGAAGCCGCTTGCGCCTGTGGGAGAGGTTGTTGGAACTTGTTTTGATGAAGACTTTATGAAGCATTTCATTTGGAGCTCTAACACACGACGAATCAAGAGTTCTTCATGATCAAGATGCCCCAAAGAGAGTTGATATGATGTGTTTTGTAAATGTAAAATAGCATGTCAAAAGCCTTGATGCACACACACATATCAGAGTCAATTAATCGACTAATACCTATCTAAAGTCGACTAATCACTTGTGTAGTTGACTTGACCCAACTCCTAGTCGACTAATCCTGTGTCTCAATTTAGACCCAACTCTCTGTTTGTCAATTAGTCGACTTGACAGTATGTATAGTCGACTAATAGACCTTGTAGTCGACTAATCCCTTGACCCTAGTCGACTAATATCTGATCTAGTCGACTTATAAGAAGTTGCAGTCGACTTAATTCAGTTATCCAGAAACCTGTCACTTGAGCTTATCTTGACCTAGTCGACTTATAGTCAATTCTAGTCGACTACTCTTTGGAAATTTGCCTAGACTAGTCGACTAACTAAAAAGGCAAGTCGACTATAGGCAGTTTCTGACTGTTGGACGGTTTCTGTTATCTGGTCTTTTGTGCAACGTTTTCTAACGTTTCAATCTTTTGAATTGCAGCTGTAACTACCCTAACTTACCCTAGTGTGCATCTATATAAAGGGTAGTTAAACCAAAGGCCAAATACCAATCCAAATCTTCAGTTTTCTAGATTAAAAAATTCTGCCAAACCTGAAACTGATTCCAACTTCTGTTCTTCACCAAAATTCAATTCCTTTGTGAAGTTCTCTGAAGTTTGTCTCCTATACTAGACTTTGTCCACGTTCATACACAATACCAAGGCTTAAAGGAAAGTGTTGTAATACTCAAAGCAATCATTGTACACGGGTGTCTTCTTGGTGTAGAAGCAGTTGTACAAGGTGGAGTTTGTTCTCTTGGTGGAAGAGAAGGTGTACACATTTGGCAAAGGGGATTTGTCAAGTGGTGTGCATGGTTGTGATTTTGGGTGTACAAAATCAAGGATAAAGGAAAATCTCAAGCGGGTGGCTTGGGGACTGGATGTAGGTCACGAGGACCGAACCAGGATAAATCTCTCGTGTTTGCGTTTGTCTAAACTTTTCTGAGATTTGATTTCCCTTTTGCAAGTTTATTTATTTGATTAACTTAATCCTTCTTTGTTTAGTATTTGTGTTGATTTGGTATTTTAGATCCATAAGTGCCAACAGAGAAAGTTCCGCATTTGGCATCATCTCGGGACCAACAATTGGTATCAGAGCGAGGTCCTACAATTGGTATCAGAGCGGGTCTCACATTTGGTCAACAACAAGGATGGCAACGGGTTTTCATCATCCCAATTCAAAGAAGGACATTCTACACAACGTCCACCGCTATTTGATGGATCCAACTACAACTATTGAAAGTGTAGAATGAAGATCTACTTGCAATCGCTCAACTACGAACTTGGAACATTGTTGAAGTATCGTACACCAAGCCAATAACCAACTACAGCGCCTGGAGTGATGATCAAAAGAAAAATGCGAACCTTGACGCCAAAGCGATGAATGCCTTGTTCTGTGCATTAACCAAAGAAGAGTTCAATAGAGTGTCAACAGCCACTTCTGCATATCAAATATGGCATACTCTTCAGGTAACACACGAAGGCACAAGTAAAGTTAAAGAGTCTAAAATATCTGTTCTTGTCCACAGGTTTGAATTATTCAAAATGGAGGAGAATGAAACCATATCCGAAATGGTTACAAGATTCACCGACATTACCAATTCATTAGCATCTCTTGGAAAGGACTACACCCAAGTTGAAAGAGTTCGTAAGATCCTTCGTGCACTCACACCAGAATGGGAGAAGAAGACAACCGCTATTGAAGAAGCGAATGATCTCTCAACTTTGTCGTTAGAAAACCTAATTGGTAATCTAATGGCATATGAAGTGCAATTGGAAGAAAGAAAGAAGGAGGAACGACAACACCACTCAAAGAAGAAAGAACTTGCTTTCCATGCATCCTCCGACACGGACGATTCCGATGACGATGAAGAGGAGATGGCAATGCTTTCAAAGAAATTCAGGAGATTCCTAAAGCAAGGTAAATTTAAATGCTTTAATTGCAATAAACCAGGTCATATGAAGATGGATTGCCCTTTGCTAAAAAATAAAGGTAAAATCAAGAGCAAAAAGTTCAGAAAGAAGAAAAACTATGAAGCCTCATGGGAGAACAGTGATTCTTCATCTTCTGACGAAGAAGAATCCACTGAACGTGTCAACCTATGTTACATGGCCATAGAAGATGATGAGGTATCGTTTACTGAACTTTCTGATACATTTCATGAATTGTTTAATGATCTAAAGCATGAAAAACTGAAAAATAAAGTTTTATCAAAAGAAAATGAAAAACTTTTAAATGAAAATTCATGTTATGCTTTACAAGTATCTTCTATAAATTCTCAACAAGATGAGTTTGAAAAAGTCATATCATCTTTGAAAAATGATAATGAGAAGTTTATAAAAGAGAACATTTTTCTTAAAAAGGAAACTGAGTCTTTGAATAAAAGGATTTCTATTTTAGATAAAGATATTTCAGTTTTCAAAAAGAAATATGAAGATATTTTGCAAAATGTGACTAAGTTCAATCAAGGAAAAGAAAAATTGAATGATTTATTATCTTTTAAGAAGTTGTCACATAATAATTATGGTATTGGATTTGTTGAAAAATCTTCATATTGTAGTAATCCATATAGTTCTTTTGTAAAAAGAATGTCTAAGAAAAATAAGTTTATATGGATTCCTAAGAATTTAAGTATTCATGATAAAAATACCTATATTGCATCATACATTCATGATATATGTAATTCTTGCAACTATGTGTATACTAACAGGTGGAAACCAAATTCTAAATGGATTTGGACTCCTAAAGGTTAATATGTTCTTTTATGTTTGGTACCATCTAACGTTTATCTTGCAGGTACCATATAAAAGTTGATAAGAACATATATATATATATATATATATATATATATATATATATATATATATATATATATATAATGATATATTTGTTGCAGGGGGAGAACAAAGTATTTCTATATTTGTTATAACCCAATTTCCGCAGGGGGAGGAAAATATAACTTATTTTCTGCAGGGGGAGCATATGTGCACACAAAGCGTCATCATCAAAAAGGGGGAGAATGTTGGAACTTGTTTGATGAAGACTTTGTGAAGCATTTCATTTGGAGCTCTAACACACGACGAATCAAGAGTTCTTCATGATCAAGATGCCCCAAAGAGAGTTGATATGATGTGTTTTGTAAATGTAAAATAGCATGTCAAAAGCCTTGATGCACACACACATATCAGAGTTAATTAGTCGACTAATACCTATCTAAAGTCGACTAATCACTTGTGTAGTCGACTTGACCCAACTCCTAGTCGACTAATCCTGTGTCTTAATTTAGACCCAACTCTCTGTTTGTTAATTAGTCGACTTGACAGTATGTATAGTCGACTAATAGACCTTGTAGTCGACTAATCCCTTGACCCTAGTCGACTAATATCTGATCTAGTCGACTTATAAGAAGTTGCAGTCGACTTAATTCAGTTATCCAGAAACCTGTCACTTGAGCTTATCTTGATCTAGTCGACTTATAGTCAATTCTAGTCGACTACTCTTTGGAAATTTGCCTAGACTAGTCGACTAACTAAAAAGGCAAGTCGACTATAGGCAGTTTCTGACTGTTAGACGGTTTCTGTTATCTGGTCTTTTGTGCAACGTTTTCCAACGTTTCAATCTTTTGAATTGCACCTGTAACTACCCTAACTTACCCTAGTGTGCATCTATATAAAGGGTAGTTAAACCAAAGGCCAAATACCAATCCAAATCTTCAGTTTTCTAGATTAAAAAATTCTGCCAAACCTGAAAACTGATTCCAACTTCTGTTCTTCATCAAAATTCAATTGCTTTGTGAAGTTCTCTGAAGTTTGTCTCCTATACTAGACCTTGTCCACATTCATACACAATACCAAGGCTTATAGGAAAGTGTTGTAATACTCAAAGCAATCATTGTACACGGGTGTCTTCTTGGTGTAGAAGCAGTTGTACAAGGTGGAGTTTGTTCTCTTGGTGGAAGAGAAGGTGTACACATTTGGCAAAGGGGATTTGTCAAGTGGTGTGCATGGTTGTGATTTTGGGTGTACAAAATCAAGGATAAAGGAAAATCTCAAGCGGGTGGCTTGGGGACTGGATGTAGGTCACGAGGACCGAACCAGGATAAATCTCTCGTGTTTGCGTTTGTCTAAAGTTTTCTGAGATTTGATTTTCTTTTTGCAAGTTTATTTATTTGATTAACTTAATCCTTCTTTGTTTAGTATTTGTGTTGATTTGGTATTTTAGATCCATAAGTGCCAACAGAGAAAGTTCCGCATTTGGCATCAACTCGGGACCAACAGAGGTCGCAGTGAGCTCCGACAGGGAGGTTTCTAATGGGGGAGACGAATGTGACGGCGGCTACGCTGCTGGGCGATGCCGTCATTGTCCCTGCTATCGGCTGTTTGGCAATAGCGATAGCCCCACAGGTGGCCGACGACTCCAATGCCAAAGTCGGGACTGGCAGAGGCAACGACGATCGTGCTCTCCTAAGCGGAGACAACGGCCATGATGTCGTCAGCCCGGGGTTTCCCGACAACCTGCTCTCCACCTGTCTGCAAGACATGGTGAAGGTAGCGAAGCAGGTCATCTAGTCCAAGCTGCACCTCAATGCGGCAGAAGAAGGGGACCACTTCTCGGGTCTACCGGTACTTAGAAAGAGTTCTAGGCATAGACTTCTCTATGGAGATAAAAACTCTGTCGGCGATATGTTACTCGAGCTAATGAGTTGCGCGTATCCCAAAAATATACACATTCTATCTCCATTTTTAATTGCATATATGATGAGACACTACTTATGATACATGTGGTTTGAGGGTGGGCGTGATCTGCTGACAATGATAGTCCTATTTTGGAACCTGAGGGGGCTGGGTAAACCAGTAAAACAACGAATGGCGACGGAGACCATTATGGGAGAAAAAGTAGATATTCTTCGACAAAGCCTAAGACACCAACATCACAGTTAGATTAATGCCTTCGGTCCTCGTAGGATCGATAAGTGGGTCTCCAAAGATGTAATAGGGGCTTCAGGAGGGATATTGATTGGGTTTGACTCGTTATACACCTTAGAGAAGGGGACTGGGATGTTCTCTCTCTATGTGGTTCTTAATTGAAAAATTGACAATTTTATAAAAATTATTACATCAGTTTATGGACCCAATCGAAGAGAGCACATGCCTGACCTCTAGCAGGAAATCCTCTTTCTCAAATAGAGATGGAACCTTCCCTGGTTTCTCATGGGGGGGGACCTTAACATAATCTGTCACACTTATGAATGGAAGGGGGAGAAGGAAATGGCCATGACCGCCTTGAATTCAACTCTGTTAGCAACCAGGCTGAACTCTTGGAGTTGCCCCTGAATGACCAAGCATTCACTTGGTCGAACCTCTAGAATAGACAATGTTCGCAAGGTTAGATAGGGTTCTCGTCTCGACAAAATAGGAAACACATTTTCTGTTGGCTACCTTATACTCTTTACCAAGGCCCACATCCGACCATGTAGCATTGTGCCTTGACACTAGGGATAATGTGAATACTAAATGAAAAATCTTCCGCTTCGAAAAATGTGGCTGAAACAACCAGACTGCGGGGCAGTAATCAAAGATAGCTGGGAAACCACAGTTGTAGGACATGACGCTTCTCACCGTCTGGTTACCAAACTGAGGTGCCTTAGGAAGATTCTGAGGAAATGAGAAAAATGATCTTTCGAATCAAAGAGATTTCAGGACAATAATACACCTTGGAAAGGATCCAAAAGAAGAGGGACTTGGACCAAGAAGTGGTGGCAAATATGCAATAACTCTGAATCTAAATCCAACAGTTTTACAAAAAGGAGGAAATTATGTGGAGCCAGCGAGCAAGATTGAATTAGGTTAAGCAAGGAGATCTAAATTCCGCTTTCTTCCATGAAATAGCTAACATGAGGAGGCAAAAAACGCGTTTCTCAGACTAAAAT
This sequence comes from Agave tequilana, assembly GCA_038442645.1. NCBI lineage: Eukaryota > Viridiplantae > Streptophyta > Magnoliopsida > Asparagales > Asparagaceae > Agave > Agave tequilana. The sequence goes on along the minus strand of JAVJIF010020885.1, from coordinate 54,441 downwards.
CGCAGGGGGAAACCATCAAGGAGAGAATTATTCAGAACTTTCAGAAGCACTTCATGAATGTATTCGGGTCTAAAAACACTCTCAGGTGGCCTGGTGGCCTCCCAGACATCTTAATCGGTAAGGCTCAGGGCCAATGCTCTACTTAAGTTTATGCAAACCTTTCTCAGAGGAGGAAGTCAATGCAGTCGTAGGGGTTTGGGTGCGGATAAAGCACCATGTCCGAAGGATTCCCCATCTTCTTCTACTAAAAAATCTTGCGACATTGTTAAACCGTATGTCTTAAGTATCTTGAAGGGTCTACAAGATGGGTCCCTCCAATTAGACAGGCTAAATTACGCACATGTGGTGTTGATCCAATAAAAAGGGAGGTTACCAAAGTGGGGAATTCTAGACATATTAGTGTGTTGAATGCTTCGGTAAAGATCATCTGCAAAGTGTTAGCTAACATGCTTAAGGATGTCTCAGGAGAATTTATAAGCAACCACTAGATGGGATTCATAAAGGGCAGGAACATTCTCGGGTCAATAGCAATTGCTCAAGAAGTTATCCAATTCACTAAAAGAAACAAAATTTCAGGATTTATGTTGAAGCTGGACTTTAAGAAGGCTCACAACATGGTGGATTGGGAGTGTATCTTGGAAGCTTTACAATCTTTCGCTTCCTGCCGACATGGATCTCCTGGATTACTCTGTGCTCCACTCCACGAAGGTTCAATACTAGTAAATGGAATCCAAGGGAGGGAGATTCTCTGTAAGAGGTGTCGAGACAAGGAGACTCCCTTTTCCCCTGATCTTTGTGCTCGTCGTTGACGGATAGAACCGCATGATCAATAGATGTAGAGGAAAAAAGCCTTATTAAGGGATTGGGTTATCGGGATGAAGCAAACACGATTATGAATCTGCAATATGCGGATGACAATTTTGGAGAGGAATGTTTACCACAGGCAATGATCCTTAAATGGATATTCTTTTGCTATGAAAAATGATCGAAAATTAATTACCATAAAGCTCGTTGATCTTTTTGGGAGAAATATCAGTCAATAGTTTTCTTATTTCTCTCATATTTAACTGTCCAGTATAGAAGCTGCCAATTATCTACCTGGGTTCCACTTTCGGGTCGAAAGATCAGCAAGTTGCAATGAAGGCCTCTCATCGATAGAATACAAAAGCGATTGGCTGGATAAAAAGGGAAAATGTTGTCTCTCGGAGGGAGAATCACTATGATCAATGTGGTCCATTTAGCCATACTCATGTTTTTCCTTTCCTTCTTCCCAATACTCAGGTGGGTGGAAAAGAATATTGATTCTCTGAGAAGCTCTGAGGAGGGACGCAAAAAGATGGCAAAGCCTTCTGCTCAGTAATTGGAAAAAGGGTGTGCAAGCGAAGAGAGTTTGGAAGTTTAGGGGTCATAAATTTACGGGATTTCAATATGGCATTACTTCTTAAGTGGTGGTGGAAGCTGTTTGAAGGCCGGACCCATAAGTGGGCAATGCTAATCTCGCAAAACTATTGTCCTATCACGGGATGGTGGTCAGACCGGTGCATTAATAGAGCATTCTCTTTCAGTTTTTAGAAAGGATTGTTTTCTGTAAAGGACATATTCCTCTCAGGAATTACGATGGAGATTAAAGACGACAGAGGAACAAGGTTCTGGCAGGACAAATGGTGCTCGGCCATCCCTTTAGGTCCATTGTTCAGACCTGTTTATTCTCAAGCAGAAGATCCTGCAAGACCAGTCTCTGTCCATTGGTCAAAAAACGGGTGGAACATTCAAGTGCACTATTCAATTCAATTACAATATGAAGACCAAAAGGAAGAATTGCTACAACTACTCCCCCAACAGTGGGCGAGAGACTGTCCCTTGTGGGAATGGGACCCTAAGAGGACCTTTCAGTAAAGAATGCATACTTCAGACTAAATGATGGGGATTCAGATGCCCCTTTGCTAAAGTGATCTGGAGCATCAAAATGCCTCTTAAAATCAGAGCTTCCTCTGGTTGGTCTCCAAAGGAGCCTTGCTATCGCGGGATAACCTTATGAAAAGAAACTGGCAAGGACCCAGTATTTGCGTTCTTTGCGCAAAGGACGAAGAATCCATTAACCACCTTTTCTTCCATTGTTTGCTCTCCAACTCTGGGAGAATATGGCAAACCATCTGAAATTGCAGGTCTCATAGCTTGCGCATACTTCGAAAGTGTTTTGGTTGTCTTGGAGATTCTTAGCTTTTAATAAGCACGAGAGGGTCATTCGGGATTTGGCGGCAATGACGGTTTTTTGGGAAGTTTGGGGTGAACGTAATAACATAATATTTAATAATTCGGCGAGATTATCTGACGAAACTTGCCACTTTTGTTTGACATTATTTTCTTATTGGCTGAATCTCCTCACGGGTACCTCCAGAGAGGGCGGCACGTGCACTAGACCAAGCTAATATGAGCGAGGCCTCTGACAGCCTATCAGAGTGTTAGATTTTTGAGTGCCTCATTCATTGGAGAAGAATTCAGGTTCAGATTGAGGTGTTACAAACTTCAGAGATCAACCAGGGACATGTACAAGATTTGTGCACGTTATAAGTGAACTTATAAGTCTTATTAGTCGACTTATGTTTAGTCTAGTTGACTTATACTTATAGTCGACTAGTGCATGTAATATAGAGTAAGGTTTACAAATTTTGTTAGAATAGTTGACTGATAATTCCTTATAGTCGACTAGTTCACATTATAAGTCAACTTATAGTCGACTAATACCGGATCTGGCAGTTTTTTCTAGTTCTATTTTCAATTTAAGTTGGATTCTACTTTTCTTCTTTCTCTGAGGTGGTGCTGATTGTATTGTTGATGTTTGAGTTGGACTGATATCATCCTAGGGGCCTATATAAACCCCTTGGGGTGGCCTTTGAAGGCAACGCTAAGAATTCAAGAGAAGTTCAGATTTTCACCATTGAAAGTTGTGAGAAAAAGATATTCTTGTAATTCTTGTATTTTCTTCTCTGTTTTCAATATAATTTCCCTCCTTCTCCCTGTGGACATAGGCACTCTTTACCAAACCTTGTTAAATCTTATATTCTTGGGTTATGCAGTGATTCGATTTAATTGCTTTCTAGTGGTAGATCTTCTACGCTTCCGCTGCCGAGCCTTCAACTCAGTGTGTCTCTTGTTGTAACGGTATTAATTTCAACAATTGGTATCAGAGTAATGGATAGAAAGATGACCACAATAACCTAGTTTGAGGTGTAGAAATTTGATGGCAAGTTTAACTTCTTGTTGTAAAAGATGCGAGTAACATCATTGCTCGTGAAGAAGGGCACACGGAAGGCCCTGCTTGGTATTAAGAAGAAGCCATCGAAGATGGAGGATGATGAGTGGAACGACATCGAATTTCCTGCAAAGGCAATACTTATACTATGCCTATCAGACGAAGTCCTCTACAACGTCATAAATGAGAAAATAACTACAAATCTTTGGTGTAGGCTAGAGATCTTTACATGATGAAGAGTTTGTCGAACAAACTTTTCATGAAGAAGCAGTTATACAGCCTTCGGATGAATAAAGATACGCCTATTTTACAACATCTTAATGCTTTAATAGGATTTTAAGCAACTTATTAGCTCTAGATGTTAAGCTATAAGAAGAAGTCAAAGCTCTTTTGTTACTCTTTTCTCTTCCATCAAGTTATGATCATTTGGTGACCACCATCATGTATGGTAAGGAGATCTAAAGTTAGAAAATGTCAGACAGATGCTCCAAAATAATAAGCTGATGAAAAAGACAAATTCTACATAGGAGGCCTCAAAACTGTTTGTGAAGGACCAGAGGGAGGATCATAGAGTAGGGGACCCAAAAGGGATCCAAAAGCTTCTAACAATTTTGCTTGCTACTATTGCAGGAAACGAGGGCACATCAAGAAGAATTGTATGAAATGCAAGGAGATGCTGAAGAAGAAAGGCGGTAAGAATTTTGATGAAACTAGAACCACTGGAAAGCCAGATCAAGCCGGGGTTGTCGAACAAGCAGATGAGAATCTATGTGATGTCTTGACAGCTCAGTCATGAAAAGTACTCAGATGCTTGATTACTTGAATCAGGGTGCACAAATCAAATGCGCCCAAAAAAAAGAGTGGTTCAGTACTTACAAGCCTTATGAAGGCTCTGTGCTAATAGGTAATAACACCATATGCAAGGTAGTTGGCATTGGCAATATCTGTATGAGGATGTTTGATGTACAAGTTCGAAACCTCACGAACGTGCATCACGTTCCAGATTTAAAGAAGAATCTTCTCTAGTTGGGAGCTTTGGAAGCTCAAGGGTGCAACTTTTTAGGTGCAGATGGAGGTATCAAAATTATCAAGGGCTCCATGACGACTCTCAAAGGAGAACGGACATCAAACTTGTACATGATGGAAGAAAGCATTATTGTTGGTGATGCTTCAGTAGCAACGGAGAAGGAAGATGCTATAAGACTTTGGCACATGCGTCTTGGACACATGAGCGAGCGAGGTCTTCAAGTCCTACACAACACACGTACTCTACCAGTATTAAATACTGCAAACTCGATCTTTGTAAATTTTGCATCATGGGTGGAAAGTGTAGAGTAGCTTTTTCTACATCACAGCACAAAACAAAGGGCTTACTAGATCTCATACACATAGATGTGTAGGGACCTTCGCCAGTAGCATCCATCGGGTTTGCCAAGTACTATGTTACATTCATAAGTGACTTCTCTAGGAGAGTTTGGGTATACTTTTTAAAGCAGAAATTGAAAGTATTTCAGAAGTCCAAGGAGTGAAAAACTATGGTAGAGACTCAGAAGAGGCGAAAAGTGAAAGTCTTGAGGTCTGACAATGGAGGTGAGTATACCTCCATAGAATTCAAAGCTTACTTGGCAGATAAAGGCATCTAATATCAGCTATAAATTTGAGGGTGATCAGAACAGAATATAGTAGCAAAGCGTATGAATCAGACATTTATAGAATGTGTCCGCAATATCAGGTTATAGGCTGACATGTCAGAAGGATTTTGTGCAGAGGCGGTGAATCATGCGAGTTATCTGGTAAACATGTCACCATCAACATCCGTTGATCTTCAGATCCCAGAGGAGATATGGCGAGGAAAGTCTGTGTATTATTCAACCTTATAAATTTTCAATTGCCTCACGTACAGTTTGGTTGATAGTTAGAAAAGGAACAAACTGAAATTCAAGTCTAAGAAGTGTATCTTCATCGGGTTCACCAAAGGAGTCAAAGGTTTTAGAGTTTGGGATTCCGAGACAAGGAGCGTCATTACCAGCAGAGATGTAGCTTTTGATGAAGAATCAATATTGGAAGAAAAGTCAGAGACATATGATAAAGCGTAAGTTGAAACTCCAGACAGTTTAGTAGACGCTTAGGAAAAGGGAGTTTGAGTTCTCAGAGAGACCAAAAAGGCCTGACAAGTCAAATGAGGACTCCTTAATTTTAGATGGAGACGAATTGGAGGCTACTAAAAGCAATCTAAACCATTGAGGCGGTCAGTTAGAGTTACGGTGCCACTGACAAGGTATGGCTGGAAAGATAATCATGTCTCATTCGCATTAGTAATAGAAATAGTCCTGGTAGTTACAGGGAGGTGATCGAGGCAGATGACCACGACAAGTAGATTACAGCCATGGAACAGGAGATGGATTCTATGGATAGAAAACAAACATGGAAATTGATAGATCATTCAAAAGACTCCAAGGCAATAGGTCGCAGATGGGTCTTTCGCAAGAAAGACAATGAGCAGTACAAGGTAAAGTTAATTGTTAAGGGATATGCTCAGAAGGAGGGTATTGACTACAATGAGATCGAGTATACCAGCATTTAGAAAGAGTTCTAGGCATAGACTTCTCTGTGAAGATAAAAACTCAGTCCGCGATATGTTACTCGAGTAATGAGTTGTGCGCACCCTGAACATGTACACATTCTATCTCCATTTTTAATAGCATATTTGATGAGACACTGCATATGATTGCTCATACATGTAGTTTGAGGGCGGAGGTGATCTGGTGACCAATGATAATTTTATTTTGGAACTTGAGGGGGCTGGGTAAACCAATAAAATGACGAATGGTGATGGAGACCATTATGGGAGAAAAAGCATATATTCTTTGTCTAAGCAAGACAAAGCTTAAGACACCAACATCACGGTTAATTAATACCTTCAGTCCTTGTCAATGTTCAAATGTCGGCCGACATTTCGAAATTTCGACCGAAATGTTGGGAAATTTATGTGGCCGACACGAAATCGGCTACCCCATTTCAAATTTCAAAATGGGGTTAATGTCGCTGAAATTTCTATGAAGTTTTGATTTCGGTCAATTTTGAGATTCCAAATATTGGCCGAAATTGGCATTTCATTTTGATTTATTTTTCTTTTGTGTTTGAACCATTAACCCAACCTGACCTGACCTTATTTTATAAGAGAAGAGAAAGAATTAGGCTCGTTCCAACCCTTATTTCATCGCGAGAGAAAGAGAGAGAGAAACGAGGAGGCTAGAGAGAGATACGAACTCGACTGACCTTCGATGAGGCCTATACGACCTTTGTCGACCTTTAACGAATCTCCACAAGCCCTGACCTTCAGCGAGCTTCGACTGACCTCTGACAACCTTCAGCGAGTCTCCACGAGACCCGACGAGGTCCCAGAAAGTCCTGCCAAGCCCCGACAAGCACCACCAGCCCTGACACGGTCCCGTCGAGCTTCGTCGAATTCCAACGAGAGCCTAGGAGATGAGGGCCCAGGAAGCCCTGCCAAGCTCCGACGAGCCCGTCATCTCTCTCTCCTCCTTCATCGTAGATTCCGCTCTGGCGAGCTCTTGGATCTGGCGACTCCTCATGAATCTCAAAGACGAGTTCTCTCCTTATTTCTACTACCTAAAACTACTTGCTCATTCCTAATATGATGCACATCGTTAAATCTTAAGATAATTAATTCAATTTAGGGCACCATTAACTGATTGTCGCTCATGAATGAATGCTTAACTGCAATCTATGAGGTTTTGACATTTTGTTAATGTTAATGTTAGTAATTAGTCGTCATGAAGCCTTTTGAGATATTTTTGAATATTTATTGGAAGCTAACTATATTTATTAGATGCAATTAGATAAAATTTTTGCTAGTATAACTTATTAATTATACATATAGAGATATATATGTGATATTTTAGGAAATTTATGACATTTAGGACAAAATATATGATATATATATATGACATTCGAAATTGAGCAAATGTCACTAAAATTTCCCGGTATTCACTATCCGACTTTACATTTTGCCTTGTGATATTAGGCCGACATCTGACATTTAGAACATTGGTCCTCATAGGATCGATAAGTAGGTCTCCAAAAAATGCAATAGGGGCTTCAGGAGGAATATTGATTGGGTTTGACTCGTTATACACCTTAGAGGAGTGGACAAGGATGTACTCTCTCTATGTGGTTCTTATTTGGAAAATTGACAATTTTACAAAAATTATTACATCAGTTTATGGACCCAATCGAAGAGAGCACAGGCCTGACTTCTGGCAGGAGATCCTCTTTCTCAAACAGAGATGGAACCTTTCCTGGATTCTCAGGGTGCGGGGACCTTAACATAATCTATCACACTTATGAATGGAAGGAGGAAAAGAAAATGGCCATGACCACCATTAATTCAACACTGTCAGCAACCGGGCTGAACTCTTGACTTGCCCCTAAACGACCAAGCGTTCACTTGATCAAACCTCTAGAATAGACAATGTTCGCAAGGTTAGATAGGGTTCTGGTCTCAACAAAATGGGAAACACATTTTTCGTTGGCTACCTTATACTTTTTACCAGGGCCCACATCCGACCACGTACCGTTGTGCCTTGACACTAGGGATAATGTGAATACTAAATGAAAAATCTTCCACTTTGAAAAATGTGGCTGGAACAACTAGACTGCGGGGAAGTAATCAAAGACAGTTGGGAAACCTCCATTGTAGGACATGACGCTTTTCATACTCTGGTTACCAAACTGAGGTGCCTTAGGAAGATCCAGAGGAAATGGGAAAAATGATCTTTTGGATCAAAGAGATTTTAGGACAATAATACACCTTAGAATGGACACAAGAGAAGAGGGACTTGGACAAAGAAGAGGAGGCAAATATGCAATATCTTTGAACCTAAATCCAACAGATTTACAAAAAGGAGGAAATTATGTAGAGCCAGCGAGCGAGATTGAATTAGGCTAAGTAGGGAGATCTAAATGCCACTTTCTTCCATGAAATAGCTATCATGAGGAGGCAAAAAACATGTTTCTCAGACTAGAATCGCAGGGGGAAACCATCAAGAAGGAGAGAATTATTCAGAACTTTCATAAGCACTTCATGAATGTATTCGAGTCTAAAAACACTCTAGGTGGCCTGGTGGCCTCCCGGACGATCTAAATAGGTAAGGCCGGGGGCCAACACTCTACTTAAGTTTATGCCACCTTTCTCAGAGGAGGAAGTCAAAGCAGTCGTATGGGGTTTGGGTGCGGATAAAGCACCATGTCCGGAAGGATTCCCTATCTTCTTCTACCAAAAATCTTGCGACATTGTTAAACCGTATGCCTTAAGTATTTTGAAGGCTCTACACGATGGGTCCCTCTAGTTAGACAAGCTAAATTACGCTTATGTGGTGTTGATCCCAAGAAAGGGAGGTTACCAAAGTGGAGAATTTTAGGCCTATTAGTGTGTTGAATGCTTCGGTAAAGATCATCTCCAAAGTGTTGGCTAACATGCTTAAGGATGTTGTTGGCCCAAAAGTTTACACTCTCTATGTGTTTAAGTTTTGATGATAACAAAACACATAGAAGCTATTTGGTACTAATAAGTTGTTTTAGAATGAGTTTCAGGTTTGTACTAGTTTTGATGACTTTTCAGCATATTGCAAGGATAATGGCGCTAAAAGCATGTTGATAGGTAAATGGCGCAAGAGGACGTTTTCATAGGAGAGGAGGTTCTAGCTTGGCATAACGCGGCTCGGAAACTTCTTTTATATTTTTAGTTTGTTAAAGGATAGTGTATATTGTTGAAGCTCAACATTCCCCACACACAAGATTTTGTACATGATTTTCAAAAGATATTTCTCTTTTATATAAACCTATTTTAATATTTGCAAACTCTATTTTATGTAGTGTACCAAGTCTTGACCAAAAATTATTTTTGAAAATTATTAGATCTTCAAAAACATTTTCAAATATAAAACTGTTTGACCTGTTGCGGTCGACTGGACGGTTGACCGGCTCTGTTTCAGGTCAGAACGGTCGACTGGGCGGTCGACCGCACTTCTGACCGTTTGGGTGTGCATGTGTGCACATTGCCCGGTCGACCGGGCGGTCGACCGGACCCCATGTCGGTCGACCGTGCTTCAGCCGACTGAAAGCACCATTAGTATCTGTTTGGGACGGTCGACCGGGAGGTCGACCGCGGGCTGGCAACGGTCATTTTTTTTGAAAACCGGTCGACCTGCTGGTCGACCGTGCGCTGATTTTCAGCCCAAATGGCTAGTTTTTTTAAACACATTTTAAAACATGGTTTTCTTCTCCAAATGAATTTTAAGGCTGGATTTGGGTCTAATCTTTCCTGATTATTCATAATAACAGTTTACCTTTTAATCCCTACCTTTATCCTATAAATAGGGATGATTAGGGTTGAAAAGAATACAGCAATTTTTGTAAAAGAAATCAAAGTTTGAGTCTATTCAAAAGAAGTTTTTGCTCTCAGTTTTTGTGCTCAAAATTCTCTCTTTTCTCTGAAGTTTTTGATTAAAACTCTCTTCAATTTCATTTTATTTTTTCACTTACAAAACTTGAGCTTCAATCCTATACATTATTCTCTAGGGTTTTTGTAAGGGAAAAAGTTTTTCAAAAGAGAGTTTGTGGTCTTTTAATCACCAAGATATTATTGCATTTGTGGCTCCACTATCTCTGGACTAGAGGAGTGTGATTGAGGAGTTGGGTACTCCCTTGTGGTTGTAATCCTTTGTGGAAGTTATAGTGGTTCGAAAATCCTTCTGGGTGAAGGCGGGGACATAGAGCTGGGTGCTCGAACCTCGAAACAAATCTCTGTGTTTGCGATTGGCTTATTTATGTTATTTACTTGATTTCCATTCATTATTATATTGTCGATCAATACTCTCACAACAAGATTGCATTGCGCACCTCAAACTCTTATTTAGAGGAATCACGAGGAAGGAGTTCAGAGCCCTTCACGGGGTATTCGGCTTCTAATCTTATTTTGGGTGATCGTTGCATCATATCATTTTAAATTTGTGCATTGATTAGCATTATCACCTATTCACCCCCCTCTTGGTGATTTCAATTGGTATTAGAGTTAGGACTCTAGTTTTTGGCTTCACCTCCTTAGAGAGATCCTAAAATTTGCTAATCACTATTTTCATATCTTCATTCATTCACTAGTAAAGATGGCTGATAACATTAAGACCCCTACCAAATTTGATGGACTCAACTTTCCCATATGAAAAGTTAGGATGACTATTTTTCTACAATCTCTAGGTAGTCTAATTGCTAAGTCCTTGACCAAGCCTTATAGTAGACCCGAAAGTGAGGAGGACACTTGGTCCGAACTTACCTTCAAGGAATTTGATGCTAATTCAAAGGCTCAAAATGTCCTACTTTTAGCTTTGAATAAGGATGACTTAACACGGGTTATCCATTGCAAATCCGCCTATGAGATTTGGCAATACTTATTGGTCACTCATGAGGGAACAACACAAGTCAAGAGAGCTAAAATAGATCTCTTGCATTCCCAATATGAAAGTTTTAGAATGCTAGAAGATGAATCTATTGATGATATGATTACTAAGTTTACTAAGATTACAAATGCTTTTTCTACTCTAGGTGATGATATAAGCAACGACCAAAAGGTGCGTAAAGTGATTCGTACTCTTCCTTCGTCATGGGAAATCAAAGCTACCACCTTGAAGGAGTTGAATGACAAAGATGAGATGAAGCTCATAAGTCTTATTGAAAATCAAGACTCATGAGATAGAGAAGAAGGTTAGAGAAGAATCGGTACCTCAAAAGAAAAAGTCTATAGCTTTCAAGTCTTCCTCCACCAACTACGATGATGAAGAAGATGATGAAGAGCTATCTCTCCTTATGAGAAATGTAAAGAGAATGTACCACAAGAATAAGCTCAACTATAGAAGGCGATGAAGGGAAGGAAGAGAAAAGGATCATATGCTACAACTGTCAGAAACCTGGACATATCATGGCCGTTTATCCAGATTTCAAGAAAAAGATATCCTCCTCCTTGAAGTAAAAGAGGCCGGTTGAAAAGAAGATGTTCAAAGCCACTTGGGATTCGGAAAGTGAATCCGAAGATGAAGTTGACACGGCAAATGTGTGTTTCATGGCAAACACACCTAAGGTAACTACCCAACCACTTGATGATGAAAGTGAAATAAGTAGAGAAATGTTAGTACATGCTTTCATTGAACTTTCAGAAAGTTTTGATGATAAAAAGGTAGAGTGTTCAAAATTGAAAAAGGAAATTGAAATGCTTAAAAATCAACTTGCCATTTCTTCAAAAGAAAAAGATGAACTATCTTCTAATCTTATTTCAACACAAAGAGATTTTGATGCCTACAGAGTTGCTTGTAAAGCTAAATATCCTAAAATTGATGAAAATGAATTATCCATGTTAAAAACTAAAATCAATGATTTTTGAAATATTTTAAAAGAATGTGCTTTTAACACTACTAAATTAGAAAAAATGTTTTCAAAGAAGCATATGTACACTCCACATGCTAAAAATGATAAAACAACTCATGCTAAAACTTCACATGCTCATCATGCCAGCACATCACATGTCAATCATGCTAAAACTACTCATGCTCACAATTCACATGTTCGTAAGCCACATGCTCATTATGCTTTTAAATATGGAAGAATTTATAAATGTACTTATTGTGGCCGGAATGGCTATTTAGCTAAATTTTGCTATGATCATATAAATAGTACAAATAATCTTGTGTGGGTTCGAAATACTAACTCATTAGGACCCAAGAAAATATGGGTATCAAAATTAAGTCTTAAATTATTTTATGTAGGTACACACCAAGGCTCCAAGACGTAAGGAGCGGTGGTACCTTGATAGTGGTTGTTCAAGGCATATGACATGGGACATCAACAATTTCACAACCCTATTAAGGTACGTTGAAGGTGGCACCGTCACCTTCAGAGATGACTCCAAGGGCACCATCATCGGTATAGGTAACATTCAGATTGGTACATCTCCTTTAATTGAAAATGTAATTCTTGTTGATGGGCTTAAACATAATTTGCTTAGTATAAGTCAACTATGTGATCGTGGTCTCAAAGTTGTGTTTGATGAATCTTTTTGCAAAATTTTTGATTGTAAAACCAATAATTGTATTCTTACTGGATTTCGTGAAAATAATGTCTATATTATTGACATGCTTAATTTGGATTGTTCTACTAAATGTTTAAATGCTTTTAATGAGATTTCATGGTTATGGCATAGAAGATTAGGACATGCATCTTTTGATCACCTTGCTAGAATTAATTCTAAGGAATTGGTGAAGGGTATTCCTTGTTTGAAGTTTGAAAAAGACCGCATTTGTGGTGCGTGCCAACTTGAGAAAAAAACCGAGTCTCTTTCAAACCAATCAAAGATATCATGTCATCTAGGCCTTTAGAATTGATTCACATGGATCTTTTTGGACCAACTAAAACTAAAAGTTTAAATGGAAGTAGATATGTTTGTGATTTAGTCGATGATTTTTCTCGTTTCACTTGGGTTTTCTTTTTGGAGCATAAAGATCAAACTTTTTCGCATTTTAGGATTTTTCGAAAGAGGGTTGAAAAAGAAAAAGGATTTTCGATTTTACGCATAAGAAGTGATAGAGGTGGTGAGTTTGTCAACCAACTCTTCATGACTTATTGTGATGAAAAAGGAATTAAGCATGAAATGTCATGTCCTAAAACTCCACAACAAAATGGAGTAGTCAAACGGAAGAATAGAACTCTTCAAGAAATGGCTAGGACTATGATAAGTGAATATGGGTTCCCTCAATACTTATGGGCCGAGGCCGTAAACACCGCATGCTACATATCAAACCGTATTTATTTGTGTAAAAATACTTTCAAAACCTTTTTTGAAATCTATCATTTAAGAAAACTAAATGTTTCATACTTTAAAGTTTTTGGATGCGAGTGTTTTGTTTTGAACACCAAAGATAATTTGGGTAAATTTGATGCTAAGACTTATGAAGCAATCTTTGTTGGCTATTCTAGTACTAGCAAAGCATATAGAGTATTCAATAAATCATCTCAACCATTGAAGAATCTATGCATGTTAAATTTGAAGAATCTAATGCTATTGTTGAGAATGTTGTAGAGATTGACTCATTAGGTGAGGACATGGAGAAAATATCCTTGAAGGACTCACCCATCCAAGTAGACAAGCAAGAACCTATTGGTGAAGTTCAAAAGGATGAAGTGGAACAATCATAACCACTTCCTAAAGATTGGAGATACGCCTCAAATCATCCCAAAGATCTCATCATAGGTGATGTATCAAAAGGGGTAACCACTCGCTCCAAACTCCATGATTTGTGTGGGAATTATACTTTCATATCTCATTTGAACCCAAAAACATCCTCGAAGCTGAGTGCGACTCATATTGGTTGCTAGCTATGCAAGAAGAGCTCAATCAATTTGAGCGCAACTAAGTTTGGCACCTTGTTCCTAAACCCCATGATAGACCAATAATTGGTACTAAGTGGATTTTTAGGAACAAGTTGAATGAGTCAGGAAATGTTATTAGGAATAAGGCTAGGTTAGTGGCCCAAGGTTACACTCAAGTTGAAGGAATCGACTTTGAGGAGACCTTTGCACTAGTAGCACGACTAGAAGCCATACGGATCACACTAGCGTATGCATCTTATAAAAATTTTAAACTTTTTCAAATGGATGTAAAAAGTGCATTTTAAAATTGTTTTATTAATGAGGAAGTTTATGTTGAACAACCTCCCGATTTTGTGGATCATGTTCATACAAATTTTATTTTCAAACTAGATAAAACATTGTATGGTTTAAAACAAGCTCCAAGAGCTTGGTATGAAAGGCTTTCTAGTTTTCTTCTTTCAAATGATTTTGTTAAAGGCAAAGTAGACACCACATTATTTACTAAACATGTTGATAGTGATATTATTATAGTTCAAATATATGTTGATGATATAATCTTTAATTCTACTAATGAGTTACTTTGCAAGGAGTTTGAACAATGTATGCAACGTTAATTTGAGATGTCATTGATAGGAGAATTGAATTATTTTCTTGGACTCCAAATCAAGCAAATACGTGATGGGATTTTCATATGTCAAGCCAAGTACTCCAAGGAACTCATCAAGAAATTTGGACTTGAAGACTCAAAAATTTGCAACACTCCCATGGCCACCACCACTAAGCTTGATAAGGATGACCAAGGTAAGTGTGTTGATATAAAATTATATAGAAGCATGATTGGTAGTTTGTTGTATTTAACGGCTAGTAGGCCGGATATTATGTTTAGTGTGTGTCTTTGTGCTAGATTCCAATCTTGTCCCAAAGAATCTCATTTAATTGCGGTAAAATGTATTATTCGTTATGTTAAGGGCACTATTGGAATGGGTCTATGGTATCCGAAAATCGGAGATTTCTCAATGACGAGTTTTTCGGATGCCGATTATGCGGGTTGTAGAGTGGATAGGAAGAGTACTAGTGGAACATGTCAATTTCTTGGTAATTATCTTGTTTCATGGTCTTCCAAGAAACAAAATTCGGTAGCCCTCTCAACCGCCGAGGCGGAGTATGTTGCGGCGGGGGCTTGTTGTGCACAAGTCCTTTGAATGAAATATACTCTCCTTGATTATGATTTGCGTTATGACCATATAAAAATATTTTGTGATAATACTAGTACTATTCATATGACTAAGAATGCAAATCAACATAGTAAGACCAAGCACATTGAGATTCGATATCACTTCCTTAGAGATCATTTTGAGAAAGGTGATATTGATTTGATTATGTTTCTTCCGATTTTCAACTTGCCGATATTTTCACTAAACCACTTGACTATAATAGATTTTCCTTTATATGTGGTGAACTAAATGTTTGTGTTGTTGAATAAGAAAGTTTTCTTGCTAACATATCCCTTTTTGATGTATAACAAAAAAGGGGAGAAATATGGTTGCTTTTTCTCATAATGAATTGTTTTATACTTGTTTAAATAGAGCATTATTTGAGGGAGAGTTTTTACCTCTCTTTTATATCTTGTGTTATAACCTATATGTTTTGTCATCATCAAAAAGGGGGAGATTGTTGGCCCAAAAGGTTACGCTCTCTATTTGTTTAAGTTTTAATGATAACAAAACACATAGAAGCTATTTGGAACTAATAAGTTATTTTAGAATGAGTTTCAGGTTTGTACTAGTTTTGATGGCTTTTCAGCATATTGCAAGGATAATGGCGCTAAAAGCATGTTGATAGGTAAATGGCGCAAGAGGACGTTTTCATAGGAGAGGAGGTTCTAGCTTGACATAACGCGACTCAGAGACTTCTTTTATATTTTTAGTTTGTTAAAGGATAGTGTATAGTGTTGAAGCTCAATATTCCCCACACACAAGATTTTGCACATGATTTTCAAAAGATATTTCTCTTTTATATAAACCTATTTTAATATTTGCAAACTCTATTTTATGTAGTGTACCAAGTCTTGACCAAAAATTATTTTTGAAAATTATTAGATCTTCAAAAACATTGTCAAATATAAAACTGTTTGACCTGTTGCGGTCGACCGGACGGTCGACCGGCTCTGTTTCAGGTCAGAACAGTCGACCGGGCGGTCGACCGCGCTTCTGACCGTTTGGATGTGCATGTGTGCACGTTACCCGGTCGACCAGGCGGTCGACCGGACCCCATGTCGGTCGATCGTGCTTCGACCGACTGAAAGCACCATTAGTCTCTGTTTGGGACGGTCGACTGGGAGGCCGACCGTGGGCTGGCAAAGGTCATTTTTTTTGAAAACCAGTCGATCGACCGGTCCCGGTCGACCGTGCGCTGATTTTCAACCCAAACGGCTAGTTTTTTTAAACACGTTTTAAAACGTGATTTTCTTCTCCAAACGAATTTTAAGGCTGGATTTGGGTCTAATCTTTCCTGATTATTCATAATAACAGTTTACCTTTTAATCCCTACCTGTATCCTATAAATAGGGATGATTAGGGTTGATAAGAATACAACAATTTTTGCAAAAGAAGTCAAAGTTTGAGTCTATTCAAAAGAAGTTTTTGCTCTCAGTTTTTGTGCTCAAAATTCTCTCTTTTCTCTGAAGTTTTTGATTCAAAACTCTCTTCAATTTTATTTTATTTTTCCACTTACAAAACTTGAGCTTCAATCCTATACATTATTCTCTAGGGTTTTTGTAAGGGAAAAAATTTTTCAAAAGAGAGTTTGTGGTCTTTTGATCACCAAGATATTATTGTATTTGTCGCTCCACTACCTCTGGACTAGAGGAGTGTGATTGAGGAGTTGGGTACTCCCTTATGGTTGTAATCCTTTGTGAAAGTTATAGTGGTTCAAAAATCCTTCTGGGTGAAGGCGGGGACGTAGAGCTGGGTGCTCGAACCTCGAAACAAATCTCTGTGTTTGCGATTGATTTATTTGTGTTATTTACTTGCTTTCCATTCATTATTATATTGTCGATCAATACTCTCACAACAAGATTGCATTGCACACCTCAAACTCTTATTTAGAGGAATCACGAGGAAGAAGTTCAGAGCCCTTCACGGGATATTCGGCTTCTAATCTTATTTCGGGTGATCGTTGCATCATACAATTTAAATTTGTGCATTGATTAGTATTATCACCTATTCACCCCCCCTCTAGGTGATTTCAGATGTCTTAGGAGAATTTATAGGCAATCGCTAGATCGGATTCATAAAGGGCGGGAACATTCTCGAGTCAATAGAAACTGCTCAAGAAGTTATCCAATTCACCAAAAGAAACAAAACTTCAGGATTTATGTTGAAGCTCTCATGACATGGTGATTGGGAGTGCATCTTGGAAGCTTTACAATCTTTGGCTTCCCACCACATGGATCTCCTGGATTACTCTGTGCTTCACTCCACGAAGGTTTCAATACTAGTAAATGGAATCCAAGGGAGGGAGATTCTCTGTAAAAGGGGTCTGTGACAAGGAGACTCCCTTTTCCCCTGATCGTTGTGCTTATCGTTGACGGGCAGAACCGCATGATCAATAGATGCGGAGGAAAAGGCCTTATTAAGTGATTGGGTTGCCAGGACGAAAATACGGTTATGAATCTGCAATATGCGGATGACACACTTCTATTTGGAGAGGAATGTTTACCATAGGCAATGATCCTCTAATGGATATTCTTCTGCTATGAAAAATGGTCGAGCCTTACAATTAATTACCATAAGCTCGTTGATCTTTTTGGGAGAAATATCAGTTAATTGTTTTCTTATTTCTCTTATATTTAACTATCCTGCATAGAAGCTGCCAATTACTACCTGGTGTTCCACTTTTGGTTGGAAAGATCAGCAAGTTGCAATGGAGGCCTCTTATTGATAGAATACAAAAGTGATTGGCCGGATGAAAAGGGAAAATGCTTTCTCTCGGGGGGAGAATCACCATGCTCAATGCGGTCCTTTTGGCCATACTCATGTTTTTCCTATCCTTCTTCCCAATACTCAGGTGGGTGGAAAAGAATATCAATTCTCTAAGAAGCTCTGTGGAGGGACGCAAAAGGATGGCAAAGCTGCTTAGTCAATTGGAAAAGGGTGTGCAAGCGAAGAGAGTTTGGAAGTTTAGGGGTCATCAATTTATAGGATTTCAATATGACATTACTTCTTATGTGGTAGTGGAAGCTGTTTGATGACCGGACCCGTAAGTGGGCATGCTAGTCTCGCAAAACTATTGTCCTATCACGGGATGGTGGTCAGACTGGCACGTTAATAAAGCATTTTGTTTCAGTTTTTGGAAAGGATTGTCTGCTTCAAGGACATATTCTTCTCGAGAATTATGATGGAGATTAAGGACGATAGAGGAATGAGGTTCTGGCAGGACAAATGGTGCTCGGCTGCCCCTTTAGGTTTATTGTTCAGACCTGTTTATTCTCAAACAAAAGATTTTGCAAGACCGGTCTCTGCCCATTGGTCGAAAAACCGGTGGAACATTCAGGTGCACTATTTAGTTCAATTACAATATGAAGACCAAAAGGAAGAATTGCTACAACTACTCCCCCAACAGTGGACAAGTGTGGATGGATCGAGAGACCGTTCCTTGTGGGAATAGGACCCTAAGCGGACCTTTTCAGTAAAGAATGCATACTTTAGACTAAATAATAGGGGATTCAGACACCCCTTTGCTAAAGTGATCTGGAGCATCAAAATGCCTCTTAAATCAGAGCTTCCTATGGTTGGTCACCAAAGGAGCCCTGTTATCGTGGGATAACCTTATAAAAAGAAACTGGCAAGGACCTGGTATTTGTGTTCTTTGTGCAAAGGACGGAGAATCCATCAGCGACCTTTTCTTCCATTGTTTGCCTTCCAACTCTGGGAGAATGTGGCAAACCATCAGAAATTGCAGGTCTCATAGCTTGCGCATACTTCGAAAGTGTTTTGGTTGTCTTGGAGATTCTTAGCTTTTAATAAGCACGAGAGTGTCATTTGGGATTTAGCGGCAACGACGTTTTTTTGGGAAGTTTGGGGGTGAATGTAATAAGATATTATTTAATAATTTGGTGAAATCATCCGACGAAACTTGCCATGTTTGCTTGACATTATTTTCTGATTGGCTGAATCTCCTTACGGGTACCTCCAGAGAAGGCGGCACGTGCACTGGGCCAAGCTAATATGAGCGAGGCCACTGACAACCTATCAGTGTTAGAATTTTGAGTGCCTCATTCATTGGAGAAGAAATTAGGTTCAGGTTGAGGTGTTACAACTTCAGAGATCAACCAGGTACATGCACAGGATTTGTGCACATTACAAGTGGACTTATAAGTCTTATTAGTCGACTTATGTTTAGCCTAGTCGACTTATACTTCATGTATAGTTGACTAGTACATGCTATAAAGAGTAAGGTTCTCGAATTTTGTCAGAGTAGTCGACTAATAATTTCTTATAGTCAACTATTGCACATTATAAGTCGACTTATAGTCGACCAATATCAGATCTTGCAGTTTTTTTCTTGTTCTGTTTCCAATTTAAGTTGGATTCTAGTTTTCTTCTTTCTTTGAGGCAGTGCTGATTGTATTGTTGAAGTTTGGGATGGACTAGGATCATCATAGGTGCATATATAAACCTCTGGGGGTGGCCTTTGAAGGCAACATCAAGAATTCAAGAAAAATTCTAATTTTCACCATTGAGAGCTCTGAGAGAAAGATATTCTTGTAACTCTTATATTTTTTCTCTATTTTCAATATAATTTCTCCCTTCCTCCCTGTGAACGTAGGCACTCTTGCCGAACTACGTTAAATCTTGTGTTCTTTGGTTGTGTAGTTATTTGTTTTGATTGCTTGCTAGTGGTAGATATTATACGCTTTCGCTGCTGAGCCTTCAACTCGGTGTATCTCTTGTTGTATCGACATTAATTTCAACAACTGTTATCAGAGCAATGGATAGAAAGACGACCACGATAACCAAGTTCGAGGCGGAGAAATTCGACGGCAAATATAACTTCTTGTTGTGGAAGATGCGAGTAACATCGTTGCTCATTAAGGAGGGCACACAGAAGGCTCTGCTTAGTTTGAGAAGAAGCCATCGAGGATGGAGGATGATAAGTGAAATGATATCGACTTTTGCGTAAAGACAATAATCATACTATGCCTATCAGACGAGGGCCTCTACAACGTCATAGACGAGAAAACAACTAGTAGTCTTTGGCGTAGGCTGGAGATCTTTACATAATGAAGAGTTTGTCGAACAAGTTTTTCATGAAGAAGAAGTTATAGAGCCTTCAGATGAATAAAGATATGCCTATTCTACAACATCTTAAAGCTTTAATAGGATTTTAAGCAACTTATTGGCTCTAGAGGTTAAGCTATAAGAAGAAGTCAAAGCTCTTATGTTACTCTTTTCTGTTCCATCAAGTTATGATCATTTGGCGATCACCATCATGTATGGTAAGAAGATCTTAAAGTTAGAAAATGTCAGGTAGATGCTTCAGAATAATGAGCTGATGAAAAAGACAAATTATACATAGGAGGCCTCAAAATTGTTTGTTAAGGACCAGAGGGAGAGATCAAAGAGTAGAGAACCTAAAAGGGATTCAAAAACATCTAACTATTTTGCTTGCTACTATTGCAGGAAACCAGGGTACATCAAAATGAATTATACGAATACAAGGAGATGCTGAAGAAGAAAGGTGATAAGAATTTTGATGGAGGTAGCACCAGTGGAAAGCCAGATCAAGCCGGGGTTGTCGAACAAGCAAATGAGAATCTATGTGATGTCTTGACAGCTCAGTCATGAAAAGTAATCAGATGCTTGGTTACTTGAATCGGAGTGCACATATCACATGTGCCCAAAAAAGAGAGTGGTTCTGTACATACAAGCTTTATGATGAAGGCTCTGTCCTGATGGGTAATGATGCCATACGCAAAGCAGTTGTCATTGGCAACATATGTATGAGGATGTTTGATCGACAGGTTCGAACCCTCACGAACGTGATGTCACGTTCCAGATTTAAAGAAGAATTTTCTCTCGTTGGGATCTTTGAAAGCTTAAGGGTGCAACTTTTCAAGTGCAGATGGAGGTATCAAAGTTACCAAGGGCTCCATGATGACTTTCTAAGGAGAACGGACATCAAACTTGTATAAGATGGAAGGAAGCATTATAATTGGTGCTGCTTCAATAGTAACGGAGAAGAAGGATTCTATAAGACTTTGGCACATGCGTCTTGGACACATAAACGAGCGAGGTCTTCAAGTCCTACACAACAAAAGTGCTCTACCAGGTATTAAATACTGCAAACTCGATCTTTGTAAATTTTGCATTATAGGTGAAAAGTGTAGAGTAGCTTTCTCTACATCACAGCACAAAACAAAGGGCTTGCTAGATCTTATACACACAGAGTGTAGTGACCTTCGCCAGTAGAATCCATCGGGTTTACCAAGTACTATGTTACATTCATAGATGACTTCTCTAGGAGAGTTTGAGTATACTTCTTAAAGCAAAAATCGAAAGTATTTTAAAAGTTCAAGGAGTGAAAAACTATGATAGAGAATCAGAAGAGACAAAAAGTAAAAGTCTTGAGCTCCGACAATGGAGGTGAGTATACCTCCACAGAATCATTGAACATGAGCTAAGTATTTTAGGGTGACCAGAACAGAATGTAGTAACAAAGCGCATAATCAGACACTTACAAGGTGTGTCTGCAATATCAAGTTACAGGCTAACATGTCACCATCAATAGCTATTGATCTTCAGATCCTAGAAAAGATTGGTGAATAGAGTCTATGGATTATTCAATCTTATGGATTTTTGGTTGCCCCGCCTATAGTTTTGTTGATAGTCAGAAAAGAAGCAAACTGGAGTCCAAGTCTAAGAAGTGTATCTTCATCGGGTTCACCAAAGGAGTCAAGGGTTTTAGAGTTTGGGATTTCGAGAAAAGGGGCGTCATTACCAGCAGAGATGTGGCTTTTGATGAAGAATCAATGTTGCAAGAAAAGTCAGAGACATCTGATAAAGTGCAAGGTGGAGTTCCAGACAGTTTAGTAGACACTCAGGAAAAGCGAGTTGGGTTCTCAGAGAGCCCAGAAAGGCCTAACGAGTCAGATGAGGACACTTCACATTCAGAAGAAGACGAACCGGAGGATACTCAAGAGCAACCTAGATCGTTGAGGCGGTCAGTCAGAGTTACAATGCCTCTAATAAGGTAGAGCTGGAAAGATAATCATGTCGCATTCGTATTAGCAATAGAAACAGGCATTCTAGTAGTTACAGGGAGGCGATCGAGGCAGTTGATCACGACAAGTGGATTACAGCCATGGAACAGGAGATGGAGTCTTTGGATAGAAATCAAATATGAAAATTGATAGATCATTCAAAAGACTCCAAGGCAATACGTCACTGATGGGTATTTTGCAAGAAAGACAATGAGCAGTACAAAGTAAGGTTAGTTGCTAAGGGATGTGCTCAGAAGGAAGGTATTGATTACAATGAGATCTTCTCTCCTGTAATCAAGCATACATCTATTTGGATGTTATTGGTGATTGTAGCTCAGTTTGATTTAAAGTTAGAGTAGATGGATGTTAAAATAATATTTTTACACAGTGAGCTGGAGGAGAGGATATACATGAAGTAACCTGAAGGTTACATTCAGGAAGGATAAGAAACAATGCGTGTCTTATAAATAAGTCCCTCCATGGACTTAAACAGTCTCCTAGGCAGTGAGGCAAATGGTTTGACTCTTTCGTGATCATGGCCAGATACAACCAATGTGAGTATGACAGTTGTGTTTATTTCAAACAGAATGATGATCGAACATATTTGTTGTTATATGTGAATGATATATTAATTGCTACAAGAAACAAGACACATATTCAGAAGCTTAAATCTTTGCTCAAAAAGAAATTCGGCATTGAAGGATTTAGGGGGAGCCAAGAAGATCTCAGGTATGGAGATCACTCGAAACAGAGGCTCAGGCAGACTTTAGTTATCCTAGGAGAACTACATTCTCAAGGTGTTAGAAAGATTCAACATGGCAGAAACAAGACCAGTCACTACTCTTTTAGCAGGTCACTTCAAATTATCCTCCAAATAGTGTCCACAAGTACTGAAGAGGAGGAGATATCTTGAGTATCATATGCTAGTGCGGTGGGATCACTTATATATGCTATGGTCTGCACTAGACTTGATTTAGCCCATACAATTAGTACAGTAAGTCAGTTCATGTTAAATTCAAAAAAGCAACATCGAGAAGAAGTGAAGTAGGTGCTACGATATCTACAAGAGACTACGAGACTAGACTTGGTATTTCAAAAATTGAAACTGGGGAAGCCTAGGGTATTACAAGGCTATATTGATGCGGATTATGCAGGAGAACTTGATCAGTGAAGATCTACGATGGGTTATATGTTCAAGGTTGCTAAGTGCATCATTAGTTGGAAGACAGAGTTGCAAGATACAGTTGCTCTTTCAATGACAGAGGCAGAGTACACGGCTGCAGTTGAGGTATCAAAGGAAGCTTTATGGTTGAGAGAATTAGTCGAGACTTTCTATATCATACAAGATTCAGTTCGGATTCATTACGACAGTCAGAGTGCTATTCATCTTTCTAAAGATCACAGGTATCAAAAGTGAATGAAGCACATTGATATGAGATACGACAAAATACTTCAGTGGGTCACAGATGACAATGTGATCG
Source organism: Agave tequilana (assembly GCA_038442645.1). Taxonomy (NCBI): domain Eukaryota; kingdom Viridiplantae; phylum Streptophyta; class Magnoliopsida; order Asparagales; family Asparagaceae; genus Agave; species Agave tequilana. The sequence continues at coordinate 31,007 of JAVJIF010020885.1, read as the reverse complement.
CTAGGAGAAGATCAATACGAATCCAGCAGATATGATGACAAAGATCATCGCAGTGGAGAAGTTCAGAGCATCTCTGAACTTCATCAAGATTCTCCAAAGGTAAGGTGAAGAACGGGCACTTGAGAGAAAATCATGTGAAGTCATAAAAGGGAGGATAAAGCACGATGAATGAAGCGGAGTCTAATTTCTATGAAGCAACTCAATGAACATGAGTCAAAGTGGAGATTGTTATTATTTTGAGTGTCTCATATTCATTGAGAAGAATTCAGGTTCAGGTGGAGGTGATACAAACTTTAGAGATTAACCACGAACATGTATAGGACTTGTGCATATTATAAATGACTTGTAAGTCTTATTGGTCAACTTATGTTTGCCTAGTCGACTTATATTTTCTGTATGGTCGACTAGTACTTACAACGGAGAGTAAAGTTCTCGAATTTTGTCAGAGTAATTGACTAATAATTCCTTATAGTCGACTAGTGCACATTATAAATCGGCTTATAGTCGACTAATATCGGGTATGCTAGTTTTCTTTTCTGGTTCTATTTCCAGCTGATTCAGATTTCTTTCTTTCTCTGAGGCGGTGCTGATTATGTTGTTAAAGTTTGGGTTGGATTAGGATCATCCTAGGTGCATATATAAATCCCTTTGGGGATTGCCTTTGAAGGTAATATCAAGAATTCAAGAGAAATTCAGATTTTCACCATTGAGAGTTGTGTGAGAGAGATATTCTTATAACTCTTGTATTTTCTTATCTGTTTTCAATATAATTTCTCCCGTCCTCTCCATGAACGTAGGCATTTTTGCCGAATTATATTAAATCTGGTGTTCTTTGATTGTGTGGTGATTTATTTCGATTGCTTGATTGTGGTAGATCCTTCTACGCTTCCGCTACCAAGCTTTCAATTCAATGTTTCTTTCTTGTTGCTTCGGTGTTGATCACAACACAGAGGGAATACAAGGTAGGGGCATGACATGTTAGAACCTTGCCGAAGATTCAACGCGCACGTTGCCGACGAGATTCACAGCCAAGCTACACAAGAAAACTCACGCGAATTGTAAACACGATCTCGAATTAGTGCTGCAAAGCTTGACTTTTTTCGTTGTTTATTCCTCTGTTTTTAAAGACAACTAAATGGAAACAAAAGGAAAGAAAAAACTGCCTTCAATCAGGCCGATCACACAAGGTAACTAACCTAAACATGGTATGCTAAATTACTGCCTTCAATCAAGGCCGATCACACAAGGTAACTAACCTAAACATGGTATGCTAAAATACTGCCTTCAATCAGGGCCGATCACACAAGGTAACTAACCTAAACATGGTATGCTAAAATAGTGGCACGTTTGCTAAATTAGTGGCAAGGATTATTTACATCAATTTGTGACACGTTTGCTAAATTAGTGGCAAGGATTATTTCCATCAATTTGTGGCACGTTTGCTAAATTAGTGGCATGCAAGGATTATTTCCTTCAATCTCCTCCTAAGCCTTGTCGTGCACCTTCAACCACATTGATCATGCCGATCTTTGAGCGAAATTCTTGAAATTTTGCCCTGCCCAACGACTTCGTCAGGATATCACTGAGTTGTTCTTCACTCCTGACGAACTGCGCCTTGATCAGACCCTTTTCTTCGCATTTTCGGACCAGATGGTACTTTACCTCGATGTGCCTACTCTGTTCATGGAGAACCGGGTTCTTGATCAGGGCGATGGCTGACTTGTTGTCCACTTTGAGTAGAGGAGCGCTCGGCTTGGACCCCTGCACTTCTCCCAGCACTTGAGCGAGCCACAACGCCTGGCAGGTCGCATTTGCCGCAGCAATGTACTCCGATTCACAGCTGGATTGCGCCACGATCCGCTGCTTCTTCGACTGCCATGAAATTGGGCTTTCCGCCAGCATGAAGATGACTCCAGTTGTGCTCTTTCTAGCATCAACGTCTCCAGCAAAATCAGCATCGCTGAAACCTGTTAGCTGGGCTTGATTTCCCTTCTTCCTGCCGAACCAGAGCCCCCAGTTGCTTGTTCCCGCCACATAAAATCCGTTTCAACGCTGCAAGGTGATCCTCCTTTGGCTCCTCCAGAAAACGGCTAACATATCCGACTGAGAACGCAAGATCAGGGCGGGTATTCACCAGATACCTTAAGCTCCCGATGAAACTCCTGTATGCTGTAGCGTCCACCGGTGACTCCGTGCTCTGCTTGCTTAGTTTCAGCCGCGCCTCCATGGGTGTTTGGCAAGGATTGCATCCTGCCATGCCGCTTCTCTCCAAGATCTTCGCGGCGTACGCTCCTTGACTGAGCGAGATGCCGCTCGCGCTCTGCTTCACCTCGATCCGGAGGTAGTAGTGAAGTAGGCCGAGGTCGCTCATCTTGAATGTCGCCGCAATCTCGTTCTTGAACACCCTGAGGTCGTCGCGATCCGTTCCAGTGATGACAAGATCATCGACGTAGACTCCGACCACCAGTTTCGCGTCGTTGTTCTGCCTGATGTAGACGGCGTGCTCTGACTCGCTCCTCCTGAAACCGAGCGACAACAGAGTGTCGTCGAGCTTCGTGTACCAGGCGCGTGGTGCCTGGTGTAGCCCGTACAGCGCCTTCCGCAGCCTGAACACCTTGTGTTCCTTGCCGGAGATGATGAAACCTGCTGGTTGCTGGACATAGACCTCCTCCTGTAGGTTACCGTTCAAGAACGCTGACTTGACGTCCATGTGGTGCACCTCCCACCCTTCGTGCGCCGCGAGGGCGATGAGGAGGCGCACCGAGTCCAGCCTGGCTACCGGCGCGAAGACTTCGTCGTAGTCGATGTCGTGCCGCTGTGCATAGCCCTTCACTACGAGGCGCGCCTTATGCTTGGACACCGCCCCGTGTTCGTCCCGCTTTACCTTAAAAACCCACTTGACTCCAATCGCCTTGCGCCCAGGCGGGAGATCGGTGAGGTACCATGTGCCGTTTTCTTCGATGGCCTCTATTTCTTCAATCATTGCCTTCCGCCAGCTCGGGCTGCGCTCCGCCTCAGTGAACGAAGAAGGCTCGTCATAGCTTGTTGCAAGCGGCTCCTCTGCCAGCAGGGCGCGTTGTGCGAAGCCACGCGGTGGGGCCGGCCCGATGATTTCGTTGACACTACGGAACCGGAGCGGTGCGTCGTAGTCATGGTCCGCATCCAGGTTCTCGTCGTCAAACTCATCGTGTTGCTCCGCTACGTTGTCAGGCCCCCCCCGGAGTCTGGTGTGCTGGCGCCTCTTCTGTATCGACAGCCGTCAGAGTCGCCTGGCCCGTGGTGGCGTATTCGATCGTGAAGACGTCATCACCGCCACTCGGCTCTCCATCGTCGCCGCCGGCACCCCAGTCCCACTGGGCCTGCTCGTCGAACGCCACGTCGCGTGTCACATGGACACGCTTCGTGACAGGATCGTAAGCACGGTAGGCCTTGGAGCCGCGCTCATAGCCGACGAAGATCATCTTGCGCCCCCGATCTTCGAGTTTCTTCAGATGCGGCGTCGTGTTGCGGACGTACACGATGCATCCGAACGTCTTGAGGTGATGAACCGCCGGCTTCTTCCCGTGCCACGCCTCAAACGGCGTCATGCTGTCCACGCTCTTCGTCGGGCACCTGTTGAGCACATATACTGCAGTGCTTACCGCCTCGCCCCAGAACCATCCGGGCAATCCTTTCGCCTTGAGCATGCTTCTCGCCGTCGCCATCACCGTGCCGTTTCGACGCTCGACGACGCCATTCTGTTGTGGGCTGTACGGCGCGGTGTGTTGGCGATGGACTCCTTCGGCTGCGCAGTACTCCGCGAACTCGGCTGCGGTGAATTCGCCGCCCCGATCAGTGCGGAGCGCCTTCAGCTTGAGCCCGGACTCGCCTTCCGCTCGAGCTTGGATCTCCTTGATTTCGGCCGCTGCACGATCCTTTGAAGGAATCACGGCTAGCCACATGTATCTGCTGAAATCGTCCACCAGGAGCAAGAAGTACTCGTTTCCCCTTGGTGTTGCCGGCGCAATTGGGCCGCACAGGTCACCGTGTACCAGCTCAAGGCACTGCTTTGCCCGAAATTCTGCTTGAGCGGGAACGGGTTTCGCCGCTGCTTGCCGGCCTGGCACGCCTCGCACAGCTCCTCTACCTGCCCTATCGCAGGCAAGCCGCGTACCAACTCCTCCCGAGCTAGCTTCCGGAGCGCTGCCATGTTGACGTGCCCGAACCGCTCGTGCCAGCGCCACGCCACCTCGTCGCCGCGACTGCGCACCGCCAAACATCTTGTCTCTGCTATCTTGACGTGGAGGGTGTACAGTCTGTTGGCCGTCCGCTTCACCATTGCCAGCAGCCTTCCATCGGGTTCCCTGATCTGCATCACTCCGTCTTTGATGTCAATCTTGTAGCCTCTTTCATCGAGCTGTCCTACACTTACAATGTTCGTAGTTAGTCGAGGGATGAAATAGACACCGGGGAACGATCGGAGCTCGCCGTTCTTGCAGGAGAAAGTGATGGTCCCCCGGCCTTCTATCTGCGCCACGGAATCATCGCCAAACCGCACGGTGCCGAGTACCGCCGTGTCCATCCTCGAGAATGCGGTCCTTGATCCGGACATGTGATTCGTCGCGCCAGTGTCCAGGACCCAGGACTCCTCCTCCCGATTCTTCTCTTCTCCGAGTTGAGTGAACACTTGCTGCTCCCAGATCTCGATCTGGGTGTGTGTCGTCACCTCTGATTCGGAGCCGCCATGCCTCTGTTCCGCTCCCAACCCGACCGATCCAGACTGCGAGATTGGAACATCAGTCAGCGGTGAGGTCGCTGGGGCTCCATCGGAAGATTGCACTTCAGATTTCGGCGGCGGGAAAATGGACGAGATTTTCGCGAGTAGGAGCGAGGCTTCTGCCTCATCTTGGACGGTATGGGCTTGCTCCTGTTTGGGCCTGGATCGGCATTCGCGAGCCCAGTGACCCATCTTCCCGCAACGCCGGCACTCGTCCCCAGTGGGTTTTGACTGCCCACCTGGTGATGAGTCTCCGCGTGCGTGCCCGCGTCCTCGTCTTCCTCCTCCGCGCCGTCCTGCTCTGCCTCTGCCACCGCTTGCACCGCCGCCGGAGTGGTTCTCCGCCTCGCGCTTCTTCCGTCGCGCGTCCCACTCCTCTTCCGTGATGTACAGCTTTCCCTCTTGTTGTAATGACGCCGGCGCTTCTTCGAACGCCTCCTCGGCCTCTTTCAAACGCCCGGTGAGATCGGCGACAGACATGGTCGAAATATCGAGCAATGTCTTAATCGCAATGGCGACCTGCTTGAACCGAGGTGGCAGGCTTCGGAGTATCTTTGCGACAACCTTGGCTTCCTCCACTTCTTCATCCATGGTGGCGAGTTGTGCCGCCATGTTGTTCAGGCGTAGCGCGAAGTCCTCGACAGTCTCGCCGTCCTCGAACACGGCGAGATCGAACTTTCGGCGAAGCTGCTGCGCCGTTCACTTCTTCACTCGATCATCTCCAACCCTCAAGGTCGCGATCGTGTCCCAGGCCTCCTTTGCCGTCTCCTTCTTGGCGATCGTCGGAATCATCTCTGGTGGCACCGCGCTGCACAAGGCGTCCAGCGCCATCATCTCCTCTTGCGGATCGGCGCCATCCTCGATGACGGTCCACAACGCTCTCGCCTTCAACTTCACCTTCATCAGGAGTGCCCACTCTGAGTAATTGATCTTGGTGAGGACAGGATACTTACTCCCACCGCTCACCTCACGAATCACCCGCTGGTACACCACACCATCTTTGGAGGCGCCGTCGTTGACTTTCTTCCCAGACATCTTTGATAGCCTCGCTCTGATACCACTTGTTAGAACCTTGCCGAAGATTCAACGCGCACGTTGCCGACGAGATTCACAGCCAAGCTACACAAGAAAACTCACGCGAATTGTAAACACGATCTCGAATTAGTGCTGCAAAGCTTGACTTTTTTCGTTGTTTATTCCTCTGTTTTTAAAGACAACTAAATGGAAACAAAAGGAAAGAAAAAACTGCCTTCAATCAGGCCGATCACACAAGGTAACTAACCTAAACATGGTATGCTAAATTACTGCCTTCAATCAAGGCCGATCACACAAGGTAACTAACCTAAACATGGTATGCTAAAATACTGCCTTCAATCAGGGCCGATCACATAAGGTAACTAACCTAAACATGGTATGCTAAAATAGTGACACGTTTGCTAAATTAGTGGCAAGGATTATTTACATCAATTTGTGACACGTTTGCTAAATTAGTGGCAAGGATTATTTCCATCAATTTGTGGCACGTTTGCTAAATTAGTGGCATGCAAGGATTATTTCCTTCATGACATTGATTCCGACAACATGTACTGGTTGTCATCTCAGACACCTGATTTTTGCTTACTCAGGTTTTATATCTGACTTTTGGTACTAGCCTAACCTGTTTTTGTATCAAGGAGAATTCGAAATCTTTTTACATCTGTACTTTTATTTAATCCCTCCAGCACCTGCGCGTGCATTTGAAGCGTCTTTGCTCTGGAGGTACATGTACTTTTCTCATCTTTTGGGGATGTTTCGTTAAAATCTTATTAATGAAACACGGGGATCATATAGATTCACTGTTATCTCTCTAAAAAAAGGCAAAAACAAATAGGGAGGCATGTTAGTCTACTTGAGTTGGGCACTTTGTTTATGTTCTATTTTTGATGGGAAGAAGCTACAACATCAAGTTAGTTATAACTTTGCTATCTTGTTCTGGTTCCTGAAGGTGCCATAAAATAACTGAAACTAACATACAGCCAACAAAAAGTTTTTGACGAAGGAAAAGGGAGATCAATACCTGTAACAATTGCAGTGAGGCCACTGCCATCAATCCCTTCTGTCACTTGCTCTGCTGTCGCAGATGAAGAGAAACCAGATGGCCCAGTCTTGTTGAATGGCCACATCTCTCTTCCTCTCTTCTCCCTCTCTCTTTCTGTCTGCTAACTAAATCACATGAACTGCTTTAGATCTCTCTAAAACTTCTATTTAGGACCTCTTATTTGTAGACGAACATGCTATCTGATGAAAAATGGGTATAAAGACTTTGAAAAGTAAATGAAGCCAAGCCCAAGTTTGCTTCCTCAAATCCGGTCAAATTCTGACTTTGATCCGACTTTTCTTTTTTTCCTGAATGTAAGGGCCGGCAACTAGTCATCCATGACTTTCTTGAAGAAAAAGGCATTTAAATATAAGACCTGAGAGCAACAGCAACTGCTGTGTTGCATTTGTTGGCGAAGATCACCCGAGTGTTGCCCTTCTCTGTTGAGATCCCACAGAGGACAGAATTAAATTAGCTGCAGAAATGGTCACTCTGACCTGTTCAGATTTCCTACAGTAAGCAGGTGATTGTGAGAAATAGTTATGTTTTAAGAAGTGGATCATCCATTACCTATTGGCTATTGGTAGGGGAAAAGATCGGAATTCACGAAATAGTTGCTGTAGTTGCACAATTGAGGGTGGGAAGTGAATCAAATTAATTTTAGTTAGTTAATACGGCGGGATCTGTAGATTCAGTACTTTGCTTTTTAAGGCATTCAATAACCATTAATAATCTAAAGAAGTAAGGATGTTGTGATCCCAACAGTTTCAACTTTCATAGGGTCACAAACATCAAAATGCTGCCTAAACAATGTATACAAGTATCACAATGTGAACTTGTTCAAGCTGGACCTGCAGTCTCTTCTCCTCATACATCCAAGACTAATCTAAAGCTCAATATCACATATGCCAACAACGTGCGATATGCTTTTGTTTCCCATCCTTGGAGCATAAAAGTCACTACTTGTATAAGATATGAGAAGAAGTCATTCAGGGGACTAGCATGACAGTATGCACTTGTGTTAGATATACCCAGTATGTATCCTGACTCGCAACAGAAAAACAATACTATGTATCAGCCGCGACAAGAATCAAACCACCTTAACTCAGCTGTTCGCAATGGTGTTTCCTTACTGGAAAATCTCCGTTCTCTCTGTCTACCTGTTCCTCCATTAGTTTTCGATAGTCTCTCCTGAAGTCTCCCTTTATGCCACAGTTATAGCAGCCATTGCTCCTTGACCTTAAACGACCTCTAGGATTTTGGCTCCTCGACTTCAATCTTTCTTTATTTTTCGAACGAGCACAGTTGACAGTGATGTGCCCAGATTTTTCCTTCTGAGTTATTCAATAATCTTCTTGTTATAAGACACCAAGTAACACATCATTTGGTACAAAATTACTAGGGGACATCACCAATATATCTCATCTATTCGGCAATTAACTAACAATAAAGCCTACAACTCATCATCAAGCATCATCTTCATAACAGAAAGTTGAGCAATGGCAGTTACATCTCATTAAATGTTAAGCAGGGGAAAAACTTTGTTTGATATTTAAATTAACAAGTTTTCTAATTGAAAAAGCTATATTACGAGCTATCATTTTTTTTTTGTAAAGGGTCTCTAGTTTCTTCTACAAGGAATATGTTGAACTCTCTGCGAGTGTGATGAAACATTGAATCGTCCAACCATTAATGAATAAATCTGATTGCTTTTCTATTGTTTTTTTTTTTTTTAAAAATCATCATTAACTCATGAAAAGATCCTTCATCCTAAGCTTCCAAATCATTTAGTTATTCTCACTGAGTATCATTTGGCTTGTAATTTCTTCCATTGTTCACACACGACGAGTAACATAGCTACGGTTTCACTTCTCTTGAGAAACAGAAACCACATCTCTGTGTGAAAAATAATCAACCTATTTAACTGTATAAATCACAGAAAATAAATCAATCAAACCACGCAGAAAGCACACCAAGTGTTTACCTGAAATCCGCCTTTGACTTGAAGAAAAAAATAGTACCATGAAGCTGTTGGGGATCGAAACACAATGGAGGAAGATCAAAGAACATAGATCACAGATTAAACCACACAATCAGACAACACCAAAATTTATGTGAAAAACTCAAATTAAAAAAAAAAACCACAGAGCCGAACGCAAATCCACTACATCAGAGAGATTACAGGAGAAAAAGAACGATCCTCACAGCCGCTCTGTATTTACAATAGCACTCGCTTTGCTCTACATCATAACCCTAATGACGGCACATCTCTTTTTATAGAGAAAATTAGAGTTACAAGTTGTGAACTCCCCAACTGCTCTTGACACGGTCATCGAGTTTCACGGGTCGCGAAGCTTCTAGGCTGGAACGCTTCGCCGCAGTGCACCTCCGAGACGCTACTCTGCACTGCCGCTTCGGAGTGCACCTTCAGAGTGATGCTACGCTGCTATTCCGAAGTGAGACTCCAACAGCGCCTGTAACATGAAACTCCGAACTCTCCCAACCTCTCTCCGAGAGCGCTATGCCTTCGCTCCGGGATCTTCAAAAGACTTCACAGAGTAATTTAGCTTTCGGGAGCTCACCGTTCCCCTTCCAACCCCCACGGTGACCTGACCGCGCTCGTCGACCCGCGTAACACTCTGTATAGGGTGACAATCCGTCAAGGTAATTAGACTCCCCAACTCCAACAGAAGCAAGTCTGAACAAATCCACTATTTTCAAAATATATATTACAAGCTGCAATCCTCTCGAGTTTTTTTATCTACAGACCCCGAGACATTCAATGAAATAAGAGAGAGATACAGTATTATCCCCAAAGTTGAGTACCCCTGGTCCTCTTCTCAATCAATATGGAGAAAATGGTCAACATATATTTCTGCCCATAATTTCTAATGCCCAATTGCTTCTATTAGCTCTCTTCTGTAAACTATGCATGTAACTCTTACAAAGTTAAAATTCATATCACATTAAAATTTCATGTTGAGGATGGAATTTGCGAGCTCATAGTTCAATCCTAGAATAATCATATTTAGTACTAATTAACATCACAAAATGCAATTTTCCAACTCTGCTTCCCTAGCTCAAATTATCTCAGATCAATGCTTCATAAGTTGAATAGTCTGATATAGTACTTCATTTCAATTCCATGTCTTTGTCATTTTAAACTTATTTTACAACACATTTTGAAAATCAACTACATTTTTCCTGTTTGTTTCATATCTATCACTACACTCCATGTAAGGATTGTCGCATGAAATCAGTCAAGATGAAATCAAATTCACGCCGAAATCCCATAATATTTTGGCCAACTCTGTGTCAGAACCTTTGGAGCTCGGCATGGACAAGCAACAGTTGATGAAATACTTCACAGTAACCCCTTCGACTTAAGGATGCAAGGTGACAGGTTGTCGCAGCACCCCTATAGAGAATCAACACACAAATATATTAATGCATATTCACTATTTTCAAAATATTATACTAATTTAGTTTTACTTGTTTTCTTCTGGTCTAATCACCAATAGACATGAAGAATTCCCATGTGGGAAAATACCTAATGGACACAAAGGGAACTTAGCATTGTCGAGTTGTACAAGGAGAAAGGTTCACAAGGAAAAAGGTTTATAGTCTATTGAACGAAAGCTCAAGATATGTATAAAACATAAATCCACGGTGTAAAATCTACTGGATGCTGCAACAATCAAATACAATTACAATCATATATCCTTCAAAGTTTAGAACTTAACATAGAGTATTCACATATGAGTAGGAGCTGATGATGAGCTGCAGGGCATGTCAAAGTAATGCGGAGTTAGAACAACATTAGTCAAATCCCTACGAGATTTTCATTCCTCAATTACAAATTATATTGTGGTCTCTTAGAAGGACAAATACACCAAAAGAGGATCAAATTGCAAGTACAAAATATGTATGAAGTTCAGTATAATGAGTGAATACATGCCTGGTGTTCATGGGAGGAAACATGCGAGTATATATAGCATAACTTCTACAAAAAATTACACTTGATAGGCATAACAAGAAATAGAATTTACATGATGTAAAATATTGGGAATCGCAATCGCCTTCAATCCGAATAGAAGAGGAAAAACTAGGGTTTGAGAAAATGAATAAAGAAATATGAAAAAGAACAAGAACCTAATAGGATTTTGGCTTCACGCATCTTACACGAACTCAAAATTACAAGAACTCGGGTGTAAAGAAATTTTACCTGAAATTTTTGAATTCATTCATTATCAATTAGAGAGGTCTTGATGACTATTTATAGGCTTTACAAACTCCAATGCTCAGAATATAACTGATATGATACTAAATTTTAAAAGAAAAAAATTAAAATCAAAATAAAATAAAGCAAGAATACCTAATAATAAACTAGAACCAAAGGAATACAGCACGCCGTCTTCTAATGTAGACTTGCTTAAACATCATGATGTCCTCATCATTTCCTTCAGGGTGGGAAAAACTCAACCATGTCGAGTGTAGAACACCCACTTGAAGCATCTCAATCGGGCCATAGTGATGGTCGAAAAATCAACGGTCGTGTATCAACTTTGAATCAAGGTAGTGGAGGTGAACTGGCCTCCGTGATGGATCAGCTACAGTCGATGGTAGATATGAAAAAGCACATGCATCAGAAAGAGTCGAATCCACCCCACTGGAAACCGAACTGATACTAAGATCCCATGGGATATCCAACTGATCAGTAATGAAACTAATCCTCCTCAGGACTCTAGAAGAACATGTACGCCGAGTGTGCAACTGACTTACAATTTTTAGAGAAAATCACTCACAGTGAATCGTAACCTGTTGTTGATCAACACTGATATAAAACAGAGAAACACCGAGTTGAAGACTCGGCAGCGAAAACTTAGAAGATCTACCACTAACAAGCAATTAAGACTAATCACCACACAATCAAAGAATATTAGAATTAATGTGATTCGGCAAGAGTGTCTACGTCCATGGGGAGGAGGGGAGAAACTTTATTGAAAACAGTGAAGAAAATACAAGAAATAAAAGAAAATCTCTCACAACTCTCAATGATGGAATCTCTTATAAACTTGACTTCTCTTGACTTGCCTTTAAAAGGCCACCCCAAGGGGTTTATATTGGCCCTATGATGATCTCTTAGTCTAACACAAACTTTACCAATCCAATCAACACCACCTCAGAGAAAGAAGAAAATTCGAGTCCAATCCAAACTGAAAATAGAACCTGACTCTAGTCTACTAGGCTTTAGTATAAGTCGATTAATACCATGTATTAATCGACTAATCCATTTATTAGTTGACTACTCTGACAAAATCTGAGAACCCCAACTCTCTGTTAGCCAGCACTAGTCGAATATACCCAAGTATAAGTCGACTAGGCTAAATCATAAGTCGACTAATAGACTTATTAGTTGACTTATAATATGCACAAGTCATGTACATCTCCGTGCTTGATCTCTGAAACTTGTTACACCTCCACCAGATCCTGTATTCTTCTCTAATAAATATGAGGCACTGAAAATACTAACAATCTCCATCTTGACTCATGTTCATTGAGTCCCTTCGTAGAAATTGTCCTCTGCTTCATGTAACGTGCTTTCTCGCCCCTTTTGTGACTTCACATGGCTCCCTCCCAAGAGCCCATTCTCCACCTTATCTTGGAGAACCTTGATGAAGTTCAGAGATGCTCTGAATTTCTCCATTAGGATGGTATTCGTTATCATGTCCGCTAGATTCTTCTTCGTGCTGATCTTCACCAAGTCGATCAATTTGTCATCCACGACCCACTGATGTATCTTATGATACCTCACATCAATGTGCTTCGTTCTCTTGTGATACTTATGATCCTTAGCACGATGAATAATACTTTGATTGTTGCAATGAACCTAAACTGAACCCTGCATTATACCAAAGTCTTAACCAATTCTTTCAACCAAAAAGCTTCTTTTATGTCAACTGTAGCCATGTACTCTGCCTCTGTCGTTGAAAGGGAAACTATATCTTGCAACTCTGCCTTCCAACTAATGACCCACTTACCTATTGGACACATAGCCCATCGTAAATCTTCGCTAATCAAGATCCCCTGCATAATCTGCATCACATATCATTGTAATTTCCTAGGCTTTCCTGTTTTTGATCTCTGAAACACCAAGCCTAGCCTCGCAGTCCCTCATAGATATCGTAGCACCACTGCTTCTCAATGTTGCTTTCTTGGTTTTGACATGATCTGACTTACTGTACTAACTGCATAGGCTAAGTCAGATCTAGTGCAGACCATAATATACATGAGTAATCCCACCACACTAGCATATGGTACTCAAGACATCTCCTCTTTCGGTGATTGTGGACACTACTTGGAGGATAATTTGAAGAGACATGCCACAAGAGTGGTGACTGATCTTACTTCTGCCATGTTGAATATCTCCAATACCTTAGAACATAGTTTTCTTGGATAGCCAAAGCTGCATGAGCCTTTATCTCTAGTGATCTCCATATCTAAGATCCTCTTGGCTTCTCTCAAATCTTTCATGTCAAATTCTTTCTTTAGTTGGGCTTTAAACTTCTGAAAATGTGTCTTATTTCTTGCAGCAATCAGCATGTCATTCACATTTAACAACAAATATGTCAGATCATCATTTTGTGTGAAATAGACACAATTGTCATACTCACATCGATTGTATCTGGCCTTTATCATAAAAGAGTCAAACCGCTTGTACTACTGCCTGGGAGACTGCTTAAGTCCATAGAGGGACTTAGAAGACACACCTTGTTTTCTTGACCTTACTGAATGTAACCTTTAGTTGCTTCATGTATATCTCCTCCTCCAGTTCACCGTGCAGAAATGCTATTTTGACATCCATCTGCTCCAATTCTAGATCAAATTTAGCTACTATCGTTAATAATATCCGAATAGATATATGTTTGACTACAAGAGAGAAGATCTTATTATTGTTAATGCTCTCCTTCTGAGCATATCTCTTAGCAACTAATATTGTCTTGTACTGCTCATTGTCCTTCTTGTGAAATACTCATCTGTAACCTATTACCTTGGAGTCCTTTAGAAGATCTACTAATTTTCATATTTGATTTCTATCCAAAGACCCCATCTCCTGTTCCATGGCTGTAATATACTTATCATGGTCATCTGCATGATTGCTTCCTTGTAACTACTGGGATCCCCAGTTTCTGTTACTAATGCGATGGATGCATGATCATCTTCCCAACCATGTCTTACTGGTGGCACCTAACTGACTGCCTCAATGGTTTAGGTTGCTCTTGAGTAGCCTCCTGTCTATCTGAATCTGAGGAGTTCTCTTCCAACCCGTCAGGCCTTTTAGGGTTGAGAACTTAACTTCCTTTTTCTGACTGTTTGCTGAACTTCCTGGAGTTCTACCTCGCGCTTTATACTCCGTTTATGACTTCTCTTGCAGCATTGATTCTTCGTCAAAGATCACATCTCTGCTAATAAAGGCACTCCCTGTCTCCGGATCTCAAAGTCTGAAACCCTTGATTCCTTTGGTGAACCCGATGAAGATACACTTCTTAGACTTGGACTCCAGTTTGTTACTTTTCTGACTATCAACCAAACTATACGCTGGACAACCGAAAATCCGTAAGGTTGAATAATCCAAAAACTCTCCTCATCATATCTCCTCTGGGATCTGAAGATCAACGGCAGTTAATGATGACCTGTTTACCAGATAACTTGCATGATTCACCGCCTTTGTCTAAAATCTTTCTGACATGTCAGCCTGTAAACTAATACTACGAAAATATTCTATAAGTGTCCGATTCATGCGCTCTACTACTCCATTTTGTTCTGATCGTCCTGAAATACTTAGCTGGAGTTCGATGCCCTTGCCAGGTAAGTAAGCTTTGAATTCTGTGGAGGTATACTCACCTCCATTGTCGGACCTCAAGACTTTCATCTTTCGCCCTTTCTGATTTTTCCATCATAGTTTTTTAGTTTTTTAACTTCTAAAATAATTTTGATTTTTGCATCAAGAAGTATACCTAAACTCTCATGGAGAATTATCTATGAATGTAACATAGTACCAGCACCCCCGATGGATGCTACCAGTGAAGGTCCCCACACATCCATGTGTATGAGATCTAGCAAGCCCTTTGTCTTATGCTGTGATATAAAGAAAGCTACTCTACATTGCCTACCCATGATACAAAATTTGCAAAGATCAAATTTGTAATATTTGATAACTGATAGAGCACCCTTTTTATGTAGGATTTGAAGACCTCTCTCTCATGTGTCCAAGACGCATATGCTAAAGCCTTGTAGTATCCTTTTTCTTTGTGCTCTGAAACATCACCAATAATAATGCTTCTTGTCATCTTATATAATTTTGTAGTCCGTTCTCCTTTGAGAATCGTCATGGAGTCTTTGGTAACTTTTATACCGCCATCTGTACATGAAAACTTGCACCCTTGAGCTTCCAGAGCTCCCAACGAGAGAAGACTCTTCCTTAAGTCTAGAACATGATGTACATTCGTGAGGGTTCGAATGTCCATCAAACATTCTCATACGGATGTTGCCAATGCCAACCGTCTTACATACAGTATTATCCATTAGAATAGAGCCTCTATTCTAAGGCTTGTAAGTACTAAACCACTAACTTTTTGAACACATGTGGTGTGTGCACCCCTAGTCAAGTAACCATGGATATGAGTATGTTCTCTTTCCTTGACTTAGCCGTCAAGACATCACATAGATTCTCATCTGCTTCTTTGACCACACCGGTTTGATCTGACTTTCCATTGGTACTAGCCCTATCAGAATCCTTACATCTCTTCTCGGCATCTTCTTATATTTCATATAATTTATCTAGATATGCCTTGGTTTCTTGTAAAATTAGCAAGCAAAACTGTTAGAAGCCTCTGGATTCATTTTGGGTCTCTACTCTGTGATCTCTCTCTAGCCTTTGACAACCAGTCCTGAGGCCTCTTCTGTAAAAATCTGTCTTCTTCATCAGCTCGTTGTTCTGGAGCATCTGTTTGACATCTTCAAACTTTATGTTGGTGGTCGTCAAGTGGTCATAAGTTGATGAAAGATAAGTAACATAAGAGCTTTGTCTTCTTCTTTTAGCTTAAACTTCAGAGCCAACAAGTTACTTAAAATCTGATTAAAAGCATTAATATGTTGTAGAATACGTGTATCTTCCTTCATCTGAAGATTGCATAACTGTTTCTTCATGAAGAGCTTGTTCGACAAACTCTTCGTCATGTAAATGCTCTCTAGCCTACACCAAAGACCAGCAGTTGTCTTCTCGTTCATGACTTTATAGAGGACCTCGTCTGATAGGCATAGTATGATCGTCGCCTTCGCGCGAAAGTCGATACCGTTTCACTCATCATCCTTCATCTTTAATGGTTTCTTCTCAATACTAAGTAGGGCCTTGTGTGTGCCCTCCTAAACGAGCAACGACGTTACTCATGGTGGGATCTCTCGTCAAATTTGTAGTCATCATTGTAAATTGTTATTTGTCTACGGGTCTCATCATGTATTTCAGGAAAATGCAATGCAACAAGTTCACTAGGTAAAACTCCTACAGATACAAAAATGAGATAAATGGGTTTCCTAGAAGAAAGTACATCAAACACCTCAATGGTATATCATTACTATGACCGATAAAAGTCTGAAAAAACTCATGAATGAACTCCAAACAATCACTAAAAGAAGAAATGCTAGGAGTAACCTGACAAATAAGAGAAAGAAACCCTAAAGACTCACTAGTATCAATACTAGTAGCGACAATCTCGTACTCAATCTCTTTCCCTATCATAAGTGTAGAAAGTGAACACCTAATGTTATGTGAGGGTGTACTAGACTAAACTAATGCATCCTAAATGTCACTAATACTCTCCTCATGAATATGAATCTCATCAAGTGCGAGTGTACTAACAACATCACAAGTAACCTCAAAAGGAATGTGGACATCCTCGACAATCCTTGAATTATCAATATCATCAATATGCATAATATCAATATGTAGACTCTTCGAGGGCCACTAGTAATCGTTATGTCCAAATTCTTCACACTTAGAACACTTGATCGTGGGGCACTCGTAAGCATGATGTCTATATCCCTCACACGTAGAATACTGCTTTCTGATTTTGAAAGTGGATCTCCTATCTAAAAGTGCTATAAAAGACAATTCTAGCTCTAAAGCTAAAAGAAATGATCTCTTTGACAGACTTCATGATATATAAGATCAGCTTTCTTTGGAATTAAGTCTCAAACGTTATAAAACATATATATAATAGGAAGATGAACTATCTGAAATTCACATCTAAATACAAGCTCCTTAAATTTAAGCTTATACTCAGTAACAGAAAAGTCTCCCTGATGTAGATAAAACAACTCTTCTAAAATCAGGCTTTATACGAAGAGGGAAGAAATTTTTCCTTAAGCTATTCCTTCATTTCATCCCACGTCTCTATAGGTCTTGTGTATATTCTAGCTAGTTCTTTTCCAAGGATATTCTAATATTCATGAGTTGATTATTTTAGTTTTCGCTTAGCAAACCGGACTTTAAGCTCATCAGAAAATTCATACAAATGAAAATAGTAGTCCATGTGCGTTTGATTGCTAAAAAGAATACAGAGAATATGAAAAATGTATGTGATTGGTTTTAACTTTGAATCTTTGCAATTTAACCGCTATAGCAAGAGCTAAACGGTCAAACCTCAGAGAGAAATGCGATAGAAGCTTTTCGATACGGTTGCCTCCTTATGATCTTCTCTGTTGTTAGAACCTAGAAAGAGAAAGATGGATTGTATATTGATAAAGGATTAAACTAAAAGAAAGGTTCACAGCTTACTAATAATCAACCACCATACATGCTAATGCTAGACAGATAATTACTTCATTTTAAATCCTAAACATGATATTTTACCATAAAATCAAGCAAGATACATAGGATAGAAACTAGGTTATGATTTAAAATAACACCATCCAAGTTTTAACATTACAATATCAAGATTGTCAATCAAGTATAAAGTAAAAAAATTATTAGAAAGTATTTAGTAACTCTTAACCCTATTTGAAATAACACTAATCAAAGTTTAACATTAAAATATAAAGATTTTCATCAAGCATAGATTAAGAAAAATAGTTAAAAAGTATTAGCAAATATTTGACCTAAATGCTTATCTTAATGAGTCTTCAAGAATAAAAATTGGCATTGGCATGCTTATAATCTAATCTGGTTATCTACTAGACATTAGATGTGATGGTGGTGATGTCTTAGCAAGCCATGAGAAAAATCTAGCTACTCATGGTAAACATAACAAGCAAAAGAAAGTAAGAAATAAAAAAAAGAAAAAACAAAAATAAAGTAAATAACAAAAGAGATATGAAAAGAATGAAAGCACCTTATATTGATCTGTCACCTCAAATTACAATGGCTTCTCCTCACAAATCTTGAATTAGAAGTAGAAATAGAATCTAAAAATTACAAAAGAAATTTGAAAGAGAAACTAAAAAAAATCTCCTAAGTTATGATCTCTGATGTGGAGATGAGAGATTATCAGAGACTTCAGCTCTTTAAATAGACCTCAAAGCTAATCACACTAGGATACAAATTAGAAGGTTTCTTAATTCAATAGGGAATTCAATTCTGATCTGCAGTAAGTTGGCGTGTTGATCGCTGAATATGACTTATCAGATGGCTGAATTGGACAGAGTGATAAACATAAGAATTGTATTCCTTCAACTCTTTTTTCTGTGGCATCTTGAATCATCGAATTTGAATATCTATAGTGAATGTTATGATCTGAATACTAAAAGGTGTACAATCTGAATCCGCGTCTGAATTGATTTTGAACTCCATTTAATTTGAATTATCCTCCTTATTCCTATTAAGATTAGCTTTATTCTCTTCATCTTTTAGGACTTTATCTTCTAAATTTGTACTTGAATTTAAGAGATGAAGATTAATCCTTTCCTTCTTTGAATTCAATTTAATTTAAAATCCAACTTTAGATAGGATTAGGGATAAAATGAAACTTCTTGTATCTTTACCCTTATTTAAGTAACTACACACCATAACCAAAAAGGGAGTTAACCTCGAGTAAAACCAAATGTTAGAAACTAATTTAATCTAACCTAACTAACTTTCGTAGGAATCACGATTGCACTTAGCATGTGCAACAAGCCGTTAAACATCTAGGTTACCCTAGAGGACGAGTGTTGTCTCGTGAGGGCTTTCAGTGAATTATACTCATAAAATTCATAAAGAAAGAAAATAAAATGTTAGTATTTTCGAAATACCATTTTGAAAGAGAGAAAACATTTGAAATATTTTTGTAAAAATAAAGAAATTGTTAAGTTTCTAGGATTGCCAAATTGATCATTCTTATACTTAGTCTTTATTCAAGTAATTATTTATCAATTTAGGTTAGAATTCAAACTGAATTTCTCATCTAGTCTATTATCTTACCCTAAGTCATATGCATCTTTGTGAACGCGAATTTTTTACTTGGGATTCTTCAACTTCAACCCTCATGCCTTATACATTTATTACTTTTCTTCTTCTTTTTTTTTTGTAAGAAGTTCGAAGTATTACCACTTCGTTGTCTTTAAAGCACTTATTTATTTTTAAATATGTATAATTCATCTAATTTTCTTTCATGTAAGTATGAAGGCTTCTTGAGGCCCTAATACCTAACTAATTGATTATTAGATGTGTCAATACATATATGATATAGTTTTAATTTTTTTCAAACTTATCTAATTACCTTTCACGTAAGTACCAAGGCTTTCTTAGGTAAAAGTACCTAACTAATCAATAATTAGATTTGTTTATTTTGTATATTTTTTCTAAGATACAAGAGTCTTTATTTTGAATCCTAAGTGTGTAAGTGTATAAAGCATGCATATTTCATCAAGGTAAAATTATTAAGACTAAATTACTTTTTCATGTTTTCTCTTAAACTTAAAAATCAAACAAATAATTTTTATTTTGACAAAGTATTAAGAAATTCTAATTATGAATTTTCTATTCCTTAAAATTAACTTAATTACTTACAAAAATAAATCAAAATATTATTTTTTTTAAAAGTTTTTTTTTTTTAAAAATTTGTTAGTATCTACCTATGTTAGTATGTTAGTAAACCCCCCACACCTCTCTCATGCATTATCCTCAATATATGAATGAATGCATGTATGCATGAAAAAGAAGAAAGGGAAGGCAAAATGTGACCTCAAGGTGGTGGTTTCGGTGGTAGGCGGATTGGGCCAAGCATTACTACCCAATCTAAATCTTATGGATCATCAAGGAACCCACCTTTTATGACCTCTTTCTGATGTACTTGTTATTATTCCCCAAATGTATAGGATCATGCACGACCCTAACATTGAAACTATCTTGGTTGTATGACCAATTTTGGAATACCATCTCAGGGTCATCATTGTTTACACTTTGGTCCAACAATAGAATTTGACTTGATGAAGTAATTTATTTGGGCTTAAAAATGAAAGGATTGGAAACTAATACCAGGTCGAAAAAATCAATTTAGGTTCGAGAGCCGGGTTTGGTTCAAGAGTGAGCTCCAAATCAAAGAACTTAAGTTCATATTCATGATCCATCAAATGAATATGACTATCCAAAATAGGTGGTCTAATTTCATAATATACGGATACTAGAATTAATGTTGGCTCGGGAATTGGGTCCAAATTGGGTAAAGACACCAGAGTCAATATAGATTCAAAGTTTGAAATTAGATTACAAAGTTGACGATCGGGTTCACATTCACAATCTAGTTCAATCTCATTAAAGTTAAAACTTACCAATTTGTCCATGGGTTGGGATTGATCAAGTTCACGTTGATGAGATGAAATTGAATTTTGATCAACGTCTCAAGACACCATGATTCGTCGGTCTCGTCAATAAAACTGGGTAAATAAAAAATGGTCAAAAGTTGTTAGGTAGAGTTTCCTTAACCCTAACATTTTCAATGTTTTCCAAACGATCTAGTTGTGCTTCTAACTATCGAGATAATAGATGTAATCATTTTGGTTTTGAATCATGTATGGATTTAGGGTTTGAGACCTTTGAATGGATCGTGAGTCTTCCACTTTATGAATTCGTCGCTCAAAATCTTCTAAGATTTTTATCTTTTTTTCCCAATCGGATTGTTCTTCTATAGGTTTGAAAAAAAGGGTATATGAAGATGGTTGTTGGAAAGGTGGTTTTGACCTATCAAATGAATTGTAACCAAATGAATTTAGATAGGCCATGAGAAATATATTTTTTATATAATTTTCACACAAACAGAGAAGAATTTAGTTAGAAAATAATGTATAACGTTCCCTCCCTGGCAACGGCGCCAAAATTTGAATGCCAAAAAGAATACAGAGAATATGAAAAATGTATGTGAATGATTTTAACTCTGAATCTTTGTAATTTAACTGTCGTAGCAAAAGCTAAACGGGTCGAACCTCAAGAAGAGATGTGATAGAAGCTTTTCGATACTATTGCCTTCTTATGATCTTCTCTGTTGTTAGAACTTAGAAAGAGAAAGGATGGATTATATATTGATAAAGGATTAAACTAAAAGAAAGGTTCACGGCTTACTAATAATCAACCACCATACATGCTAATGCTAGACAGATAATTACTTCACTTTAAATCCTAAATATGATATTCTACCATAAAATCAAGTAAGATACATAGGATAGAAACTAGGTTATGATTTGAAATAACACCATTCAAGTTTTAACGTTATAATATCAAGGTTATCAATCAAGCATAAAGTAAGAAAAATTATTAGAAAGTATTTAGCAAATCTTAATCCTATTTGAAATAACACTAATCAAAGTTTAATATTAAAATATCAAGATTTTCATCAACCATAGATTAAGAAAAACAGTTAATGAGTATTAGCAAATATTTGACCTAGTTGCTTATCCTAATGAGTCTTCAAGAATAAAAATTGGAGTAGGCACGCATATAATCTAATCTAGTTAGCTATTAGATATTAGATGTGATGATGGTGATGTCTTAGAAAGCCATAAGAAAAATCTAGTTACTCATAGTAAACATGACAAGCAAAATAAAGAAAGAAATAAAAAACAAGAAAAAGCAAAAATAAAGTAAATAATAAAAGAGATATGAAAAGAATGAAAGCACCTTATATTGATCTGTTACCTCGAATTACAATAGCTCCTCACAAATCTTGAATTAGAAGTAGAATCTAAAAATTACAAAAAATTTTTGAAAGAGAAGCTAAAGAAAACTCCAAAGTTATGATCTCAGATATGGAGATAAGAGATTATCAGAGACTTCAGCTCTTTAAATAGACCTCAAAACTAATCACATTAGAATACAAATTAAAAGGTTTCCTAATTCAATAAGAAATTCAATTCTGATCTGCAGCAAATTAGCGTGTTGATCGCTGAATATGACTCATCAGACTGCTGAATTGGACAAAGTGATAAATATACGAATTTTAGTTCTTCAAGTCTTCTTTCTGTAGCATCTTCAATCATCGAATTTGAATATCTATAGCAAACATTATGATCTGAATACTAAAAGGTGTACAGTCTGAATCCGAGTCTGAATTGATTTTACTCCATTTAATTTGAATTATCCTCGTTATCCCTATTAGGATAAGCTTTATCCTCTTCATCTTCTAAGACTTTATCTTCTGAATTTGAACTTGAATTTAGGAGATGAAGTTTAATCCTTTCCTCCTTTGAATTCAATTTAATTTAAAATCCAACTTTAGATAGGATTAGGGATAAAATGAAGCTTCTTGTATCTTTACCTTCTCATTTAAGTAACTGCACACTATAATTAAAAAGGGAGATGATAACATTAATTAATAAAGAAATGATGAAGAATATATATGTAAAAGTGATGATAAAAAATGTAATTTTGGAGTACAATCAGTGCTATCCAATCACAAATCTGTGAGAATCGTGTGTACCATAAAATTGAGAGGCGCTACACTGCTCTTTCATTGGACTTCTCTCCTAACAACACGCCAGTTATAATAATTACTCTCTAGTGCGATATTGTGAATCCGTGTTTCGTGACTTTAGGGGATGTCTAAATCTTGTGCTAAACTCAAACATACGTACAACTTAATCTAAGACAGACTGTAATGCAAAAGAATACAAAAAATGGATGATTACACAAAATTCCTAGACTCAAATAGAACTAAATGTATCCACTAAATAGTGAAAATTACAATCCTAAAAGGCTCAATCTCTATATTAAAGGAAATGTAATCTTAAATGATGATGTTAAGCAACCGACAAATGATATCAATAAATATTATACATAATAAACTATAAATAAATGCACAACTTCTAGAATTTACAAAAAATGAAAAAAAATTCGATCAAATTACGATATCACCTTAGGAGGCGAGTAGTTCACGCTCAAACATAAGTCCTATAAAAGTCTTTAGACGATTTTCCACAATTAATAGCTAAAAATCTTCCATGAAAGTTTTGGAACGGTGGATGGGAGCGACTGGACAAAGACTAGCTCAAAAACGGCTCGAAATAGGCTTGAAACGGGCTTTGAAACACTTAAAACCCTTTAACTGGTCTGCCTGATACTTATCGGGCCGAGTTTAGTTCTCAAATCCAACTCGAGATGGCTCTGTCAGCTCGGATCTGACTCATTGGGTTGGGTTGGGTTTGAGCTGGGTCTGCCTACGGATCTGACTCATTGGGTCGGGTTGTGTTTGAGCTAGGACTGCCTACTGAGGCGGAGCCGGGTCAGATTTGGATCCAGGTTTGAAGAGAAGGTCCGTGTCGGGTCTGAACAAACCCAAACTTTAGCAATTATTGGCGATGCGAAGAGGTGGTGGCGGGATGTTGTTGTCGAGGTCAGAGAACGGAAGAGGAGTTTCCGTGATGAAGGAGACGGCAAAGATGTTGATTAAGTCAACGTCGATGTTGACATAAAGTCAGCATCGAAGTCGAAGATGCAGTTGACGCAGTGATTGAAGTCAGCGTCGATGTCGATATCGATGTTGAGGATTAGTTGCGGCGATGATGGAGATGGGGGGCAGTCAGCGTCGATCTGAGGTGCAACAGATCTGATGAAGAAGACAAGATCAGTGTCGACGAGGGCTGAGGAAGATCTTGACGAAAAGGTGGCGGCAACGAGATCTGGGTATGTAGATCTTGATCTAAAGGCAGTGATGCTGCTAGCGAGGTCGGCAGTGCAGAGAGGAAGGTGAACAGTGGCGATGCTGTCCAAGCAGCAGGTGGTGGTTGGCTAGAACTCAGGTTAGGGTTAAGGTTTTTTGGGGAAGGAGGTAGGGGATGATGAACAGTTACCCTTTCTAATTTCAGTTTTTTCTGATTTTTTTCTTTCTTTTTTTGAGAACGGATATAAAAAAAATTGAAGGAGATTGGAAACTTGAGGCTTTTATACCAAAATGATGCAAAATTTTGGGGATTGCAATCGCCTTCAATCCAAACAGAGGAGAAAAAACTAGGGTTTAGAAAATTGAACAAAGAAATATGAAAGAAGAACAAGAATCTGATAAGATTTGAGTTTCACACCCCTTGTACAAGATCGGGCTTCACACCTTTTGAACCAATCTGAAGATTACAAGAACTCAGATCTAAATAAATTTAACTGAAATTTTTGGATTCATTCATTCATTACCAATTAGAGAAATGTTGAGGCCTATTTATAGGTTTTACAAACTCCAGTTCTCAGAATACAACCGATGTGGTACTACATTTCAAAAAAAAAAAAAAAAAGAAGAAAACAACCAAAATTAAAATAAAACAAAGCAAAAAAATAACAATAAACTTGAACCAATGAGATGCATCATGTCGTCTTCTAGTGTAAACCCGCTCAAACAGCGTGATGCCCTCATCATTACTTGCTGAACACTTTTCAATATCAAGTTTCCAAGAGTGCTGGCAACGGTATTGACATTAGTTGCAAGAATAAAGAAAAGTAAATCAGCCAGATGAAACCTTCACTTACAGAAATATATAGAGACAAAAATTAAGAGAAAAACTCGGGTCGTCAGAGAATGGTTAGCAAGCTATCAAAAAGAAAGTTAAGGAGAAAGAAAATCAGAGGAAGAAAGGGTTAGAGAGAGAAACAAAGTAAAGTAAAGAACAAGAATTAGAGAAAGAAAGTTTGAGAAACAATAAAAACAGTTGCATTGAAGGGATCTATCTGGAGGCCAGAAATTTAATATGTTTGTATTGTTTGTTATCAGGAAGAATGTATCTCTAAAGGGACTATAAGAATCCCTAGAAATTTAGTAGACTAGAATAGATAATAGATTCATCCTACAGTTTCACATGGTTTTTTTCAAAACATATGAGATCATTGTCATGATACATGAAAATATTCTTAGTTAATATTTTCCAAGACTCGATCGTATTTTATGGTTGAAAATTGCTAGATCTTGATCTCAATATGTTAAAATAAGCTCCAACTAATATATAAACTATATATTCAAGAGCCTGACACTAGGAATCCTGTTTTTCTTTATGTCTCACCATTAGCTAACCAGTTGTTCCAGAGAAAATTAGTTGCGATAACTCCTGGGTGAAGTGAATTGGCAGTTGTGTTCATCATTTCTTCCTGTCAAACAACAAGAACAATTTAATAAATTAGCTACTAACATCTTAAAGTAAGCATAAAACAAATTGCTGTAATTTGTTTTTTGTGCGTCTCAGTGCTGTAATAACGCGGATTTACCTTTAATGTTGCAAAAATTGAGATTTAGAGGCTTTTATGCAAAATAATAGTAAATTTGGAGTTAATTAATCAAAACCGAGTGAAGTGACGTTTTCTCCCGTGACTCTTTCACAAAAATTGTTCGTTCGTCCGTCTATTTGCCTGTCTTTACCCTCTCCTGTCTCTCTCTCGCTCTCCGCCTCAAAGCAGCACCCACAGCCCCCAATCTCTCTCCTCTTCTGGTTATTCTTCTTCTTTCCCTCTCCTTTTCTCTCTCTCACCCGCCCCCATTCTTTTTCTCCTCCTTCCAGTAAACGCCCAGCCCTTCTCCTCTCCTTCTTCTTCCTCCTCCCCCTCATCCTTCTCCTTTTTCGCTCGGTTTACACCGTATGAAGTATACTAGTAAAAAAAATATTATTAGGGTCTAATTAGCAAATAATAAATACTAAACCTAATCTGATTTGTGGGGTACGAATAGATCGCAGCCGCCACAAATCGTGAGAAAAAGAAAAAAGAAAAGAATTAGAGAGAGGAGAGCAAAAAAAAAGAGAAAATTAGAAAGATGATAGCAGCCCGATGGAGGGAAAAAAGAGGAGAGTGGCTAGAGATAGAAGAAGGATTTGAAAGAGGTATTAACTTTGAGATTATTAATTTTAGTCTCTCGATTCATGAGCTGCTTGGGTTTCAACATCAATTTAAGTTTCTAATTCTCTGCTCATATCTTACAATAATTTGGAGGTTTGCTTTACCGACGACAATAAAAAAAGGATTTTGAAGTTGAGACGAGTTTTGTTAATCAATCCAAAAATCATGTGTTTCTTGTACTGAAACTGTAACCCGCGATTTCCAATGTACGTGTGTCAATACTGTTATCTAATACTCGATTTAACCATCCTGGTAGCTGGATTGAAGCCGTTGCAGCTCAAGATATTATTTTTCAATATTTTGAATATTTTTAGATTTTTTGAGAATTATTGGAGAAGAATCTCAATTCGAGATCGATCGATATCATAGACTGACTCCGAGATTTTTAACTAACAATTGAGGATGAATTTCGGGGATCCGACTTCACAATAACGTTCAGGATGACATTTTCTATTGTTGAGAATTTTTGAGATTTTTTCTGAATTAATAAGAATTTAATCAAATAACCTAATAATTAAATACTGATTTATATAAAAAATGCAATTAAAATAAAAATATAAGAAAGAAAACCCCTTTTTATTGTGATCATAGGTTTTAAAACCGTGACCCCCTCTCCCAATCCACGAGTCTCAACTACACGGCCACATTGGCGTGTGGCTAGGAAACCTAACATAATTTATTTAACCCTTAACTTCTTTTTTCCACCATTTTCATTCACGTCTCCACCTCCTTCTCCACGTCTTCCACCTTTCTTCCCCACTTTCCCTCGCGTCCTTACCTGCGTCCTCCCCTTTTTCACGTCCTCCCACTTTCCCACTCACGTCCTTCCTCTCTCCCTCTATCTCTCACTCACGTTTCTCTCTCCCCGAATATCCAACATCCATATCGTGGCCATCTCCCCTTCTCTCCTTCACCTTCTCCAACCCCAGGCACTCCACCTCGTCGGAGCTCGCAGCACCTCCGAGCATCGCCACACTCTCCGCGGCCTTCGCCGGAGCCGATCCATGAGCTCCATCGTGCCCCGCACTTTCTCCCTCCCGCTGCTTCCCATGCACCACACGAACACCACCTGGAGTCACTTCCTCTCCGGTGAACCCTGTGAGCTTCCGGCAGCCCGATCTCCTCCATGAGCGCTCCAGCGAGCCATTGTCACCCTCCGCGGCCTCCACCATCCTCTTCGACGAGACCGTGAGCACCCCGGAGCGAGCGCACACCCCCTTGCGTGAGCTCTCTCCTCCCATGGTACAACCTCTCTCTTTCTCTATAAATTGTGTAGAGGAGTGCATGTTTGTGTGTGTAGTTAAGTATAATTAAGTGTGTGTGTGTGTGTGTGTGTGCGCCCGGCGTGCGCATTTAAATGTGTGTGAGTTGAGTGTGGGTTTTTAAATGTGTATGCATGCATGAATGTGTGACGTGTGTGTATTCATGTGTGTGCGTGAGTGGGTGCTTGCATGGTGGTGTAAACATATTAAATGAGGTGGGTGTATTAATGCATGATGTATATGTGGGTGTATATGTCTCTTCTCCCTCCTTTGTGCTCTCCCCTTGGCCGGCCATCATCAACGCGCCGGAACCCGATGACACAACCACAGCGAACGCGACAATCATTCGGAGTTACCGATATCCTCCGCGGCCTCCGCCGGCGCGCCGGAGCCTTGCCGAGCTTAGCGTGAGCTCTCCTCTCTATGCATGAACTCCTCCCTTGGTAACTCTCTCTTTTAATTATATGCATGCAATACTATATATATACATATGCATGGGTATTGTTTGGGTGTTAATTAATGTGTAGGTGTGTGTTTGTGTATTAGTGTGTGTATGTTAATGCAAGTGTGTGTTAGTTTGTCTTTGTGCATGGAATATGTATATAAGTCTTTGTATGTGCCTGTGTGTATACTTGTATGTGGGTGTACATACATGTGTATGCACTGTGGCGTACATGTGTAGGTATGTACATATGTTATGTGTGTATGGTAATTCCCCTTCCTCTCTGTGTATGGTTGCGTGTTACAACGATTACGGACTCGTTCGTGCGATCCGAACTCGGCAACAGAAGATTCAGATTGTACTCGTTGTGAACCCGATACACTAGCAATTCGAAGACTGACCCGTAAGATGATCTGGAGATTCGTACTTGTTCATACAGTGCAGACCCGACGACAATTTAGACCCGCAACCGCGTCATTTCATGCAAGTGTACACGATTTTTTTCTCCTTGATTTTCTTGTTGAATTTAATATTGTCCGTTAATTATTAATTTCTCTATGTCATAGTGTTCCTGATTATCGTTAATGTCCTGTGATTACGAGTACTAGTGTGTACACACTGCTTTGTTTCAAATGTACTGTTGATCATTGTATTATTCATTTTTTCATTAATTCTCTATCATCATCATTTTCATCACATGATCACGAAATATTGTTCCACATATCGATTTTGCTTCTCATCACTGTACATGCATGCATCCAACTAAAATTAACATGATTTTCTTATATGTGATAGAATCTGACATGAGAACCTATATTTATTGATGGATAAAAACTATATATCGAACGATATTGTGATCCTGATATTACACGAAATTAATCGAGAAAATCGACCATTAAATTTTGAGGAATTATTCGAGAATATTTTATTGGATTATGTTATATATGATCATGACCGATTTACTAAGACTATTGGATTACATATTGGATGATACTGATATCACTTGCACTATTTTGCATTTGTCACTTGGTATTCTCACTGTTTACATTATCTCATGGTCTTGTACACATTGTATTCACTATCTGACACTGATATTCTTGATACTGATTTTTGATCCCTCTTGCACTTACATTGATTAATAAAATTAATCAAGTCAGGGTTACTGGGGAAGACTGATAGCAGGAGAATCAAGGAGGTATGCTTGGAAGGACGACCTTTGTGAGTTTGGATGCCACATGTGATCTAGAGTTCTTGTGATTTATGCGCGCACCTGTTATTACATGTTATATGATACCTGAGTACAATGAACTGTTTCTCTCTGCTATCAAGATCCACTAACGCAACACTTGTTTGATATGCAGCTGTCCTGTAGGATGAGACACATGATAATTACATTACTATAAGGTTAATAAAATGCTAGACATATACATTTGCATCATATCCTGCATTATCTTCAGTGATCTAGCTCGTCTCATACTAATTCACATGATCTAGTACCTGACATATATTTTTGTGATACTAATACTTGAGACTCCTGTGACATGCATTATCTTGATTACATGATATTGCTGGACTGACCATGTAATTTTAACTTATGATCTCGTAT
The DNA here is from genome assembly GCA_038442645.1 of Agave tequilana. Classification (NCBI taxonomy): domain Eukaryota; kingdom Viridiplantae; phylum Streptophyta; class Magnoliopsida; order Asparagales; family Asparagaceae; genus Agave; species Agave tequilana. The sequence goes on along the minus strand of JAVJIF010020885.1, from coordinate 1,531 downwards.
TCTTGTGATCTTATGGTTATGTTACACGATAGTTACTCGTGCATGACAATTCATTTTCATTATATTCATGTCACAACATGCATGTACGTTCTTCTTCTACATGATCCATCGTCTTGATTATTCATGTATTGTTATTACTTTCAGTTCTCAATACTGCCAACAAAATCATTCTTTTTATTTCAATGCCCTACTTGTACTGTTACTGCATTTTCATAATCTCTCTTTTACTGTTTTTCACTTCGTGTACTCTTGTTGGTCCAGTTCTGACAGACCTTTATTATTTTTCAATGTTTAGATCAGAAAGCCGGTATAGAGAGTTGATCGTAGAACGTATTCTGAATCAGTTTTCCTCCGATAAGTTCAGTTTTTTTTCTTGACTTGTCTTATTCAGCTATGGTGGATGATATTGTTCATGATTCTATTTTTCATATATATATTTTTATCCCCATACTTGGTTGTATATACATATATGTGTATGCTATTCTGCTCATCATTGACAACTTAAGGTATTCATGGAAGAGATTTCACTCTCTGTTAGTATCTGCTGGCCATTTTCATGTACCCGTACTCTGTACTTTGGGAAGCGGGACGTGACAGAAACTGTACATCTTTATAAATTAGGTATTGCGTTAAAAGAGATGAATTGTTATAAATTCTTTGTTAAAAGAGCCAACTGGGGATAAAGAGATCATTGGATTGATATATGGAGAACTTGCTACAACCTAATGTAAATTGTGATCTTGATTTATAATTTATATTGCTTTTATCTTTCTTGCAGTTGATATTCTACCACTCATTAACTTCCACATATGCTCAGAACATCATGATTTCTGTTATTTTTAATATATGGACTTATATGATAGTTTTAATTATCTTGTGAATTGTGATTCAAGAAGTTCTTTTATCCTAAGAGTAATACATGTTATTTGATTCAGATTGTTATGTCATGACATGTCTTTTTATATAGAATTAGGGTCTAGATAAGACATGTATATATAAGCCATAGATAAACATCTTGGTTGTAGAGATTTTTATTGAGATGTTCTGTTACATTTTTGTATCAATGATACTTTTCAAATTGTTATCATTTTTACTCGTGTATTGCATATCTCAAATCAGTTGAATACCAGTGTGCATCGAAAAATAAGTAAATTATACTTGAGTTCAATGTGTTCACTCCATCAGGGCTATTCTAGTGCCATTTGAGTCCGTAATTATGGATCTCAACTCTTGACCATGAGATAATATGGAACCGCCAAGTCAATCTGGTGTTAAGTATTGACCGTATTGAAATATGATCTACTTACTTTCTATTAGATTCATATTAGTTTATCCTTCAAATATATTTAGAGTCCTCGTATGACCAATGAGTGAATTGTTTATTTGGACATGTTTCTCTCTATCGTATGAACTATTGAATTTTATTATTAGAATTATTTATTCTTGTTCCTTTTACTTTCTATTTATTCTTTCTATATAAATTATTATCATCATTCATTTACTTGCTAAGTTGTGTGCTCATCTCTTCCCC
>JAVJIF010020884.1:0-77397 GCA_038442645.1 Agave tequilana | reverse complement strand
TGTAGGGGCCGAAAAGTTTGGTGGTCGGAGAAAGTGGTTTTAGCTGTAAAAAGATTTCCTTAATTCAAGCGAAACGATTACAACCAAAAGAACTACTCTTCCCTCTTTTCCAGTTACAAGGGAGGGAGGATGTCTGAATCTTCCCTTTGTTTTAAAGCTGGGTTCTTCGTGTGGCGATGGAGAGTGAATCTTGTTCTCCGTTGACCAGATGACCGTCCTAGACCGTCGGGGGTCTTCTCTTCGGTCGGTAGAAAGAGTAACTCAGCTCCGTCTACCAAAACTCTCAAAGAGGAGGTAGGCGAAGAGCGGCTAGTACTCAGTAAGCTCGCTGAAGAGTCGTGCTTCTCTCTTGATGATCCTCCTGCCAAGCTTTGATCCTCTCAAGCCTCTATCTTTTTCAAGCTTCTCTCCAAAAACTCCAAAAAAAAAAAAATCCGATCCTCTCTTCATAGCAAACAAGGCTATTTATAGGGATCTCAGGGGTGAAGGTGCCTCCTGAAAATGCTCCCGAATGAGGGGCCACTACCCGCTACATGCGCGGTGACTGGCCCCGCAATCAGGGCAGTTGCAACTGAGACGCGGGCGTTGGGCCGAACGCGCCTTGAAGTTTGAGACGCGGGCGTCGAGCCAAACGCGCCTTGAGACGCGGGTTTCGGGCCTTCACGTCTGGATGCTGAGACGTGGGCGTCGGGCCGATGCGCCTTGATGCTGAGACGCGGGCGTCGGGCCGACGCGTCTTGATGCTGAGACGCGGGCTCCGGGCCGATGCGTCTGAACGTTGTGACGCGGGTGTAGAGCCACGCGTCTTAATGCTGAGACGCGAGCGTCGATTTCTCGCGTCTAGAGCTTGAGACTCTGCTTCCTTAATGGCTGGTCTGTTAGTCATTTTTAGACAGCCTACAGAACCCCCTCCAAAGTTTCTGATATTCCGCAGTTGAATGGGACGGATTTCGGAATACTTTGGATCTTAGCCGTGTTCGCCTTTATGACTGGACTGTTGATGCTTCGGTTTGATCTTATCTGGAATTGGTCTTCGTGAGTGTACTGTTGAACTCTCTGAAGCCGTCAGAGTTGATCGTGTTTGAGTGTCTAGTTACACAGTCTAGACCTCCCCGATTGCTTTTAGTCTGTCACGGGTGCGCTTTTGACCGGGAGTGGTTGGTTGTCTGTTTGCGTCAGTGTACTGTTGAACTGACTTTGCAGAAGCAGGAGACTGGACGCAGGTTCCTTGAAAAAGCAGAGACTGCTTTAAAGACGCGACTTCTTAGCGAGACGCGACCTTTTGGCGATGAGAACGCGACCGATCTTCATAAGGCAGACGCGATTTTCTGGGTGCATTTATGCTGACGCTGACGGGGCATGTCCCCGAAGAGAGCCGCGTACTTTGGGGCGTGCGCCTGTGCCACGTCATGATTACGCCGCCAGCTGGCCTGGGGAAAAGGCGAGATTTCGCCTTTTGGCGCGCGGATCCCCCGGTTCATTAAATGAACTGCTCCACGTGTCAACTTCTGACTTGTGTGGGGTCGCGACGCATGATCTTCCCTATTCAAACAATGATTTGGCTCCACGCGTCAGGCAGCGATTCGCTGCAGCGTTTATTGGGCCAAACGCTGCGTATCTTCGCGAATCTCTGTGCCTATAAAAGGCAACAGTTGGAGAGATGTATCTTCTTCTCCGAACGCATTTGCTGAGAAAAGAGAGCCTTCTCCCTCTTGTTTGTTCATCTGTCCATCTTCGAACTCGGGTTTCTGAACATCGATGGCTCCCAAGACGAAACCGACTGCATCGACCTCAAGGGCGACCGTCGCCGAGGCTGAGAGAGATGCTTCCTCTGCGCAGGAGGGTGTTTTCCGAGGTAAAAATGCACCTTCGGTGTGGGTTCCGCCATTAAACATGTTCATAGAACCCTAAGGATCTTTAACACAAGATCGTGTTTGATTCTCGGACGCTGTCCTTGAGATGATAACCGGGGCGCGGGCCTGATGATCCGACGCTGGTGAACTCTGCACTCTGGGTCCTTCACTTAGAATATTTCTAATTGTGAAGGTCTTTGGACGCGATTTGTAGAACGCGGATTTGATCCATGCGTTCTGTGCCGCGTTTTGTGCCATCAGGCGCTGGCGTCCGAGTCCAAGCATTTTGAAATTTCACAAGTCTTGGTTTGCAGAACGCGGATTTGCTCCTTGCGTTCTGTGTCTTCAACCGCCGATTTTGTAGAATCTGGCGTTTGAGTCCAAGTACTTCGAATTTTCATAAGCAGCTTTGCAGGTCTGGACGCGGATTCGAAAAATTCCTGCGTCCAGTATCTCTTCTGCGTTTTGGTGCAAGTTCGCAGGTCTGGACGCGGATGATAACCCCTGCGTCCAATGTCTCGGCTGCGTTTTGAATTATGAACACTTAGCGTCTTCCCTTATTTTTGCAGGTATCTGACCAAGTGTCTTTTTCTTTTGCAGTGCCGCATGTTTCAGGTTCACTTGCCAAGATGCACCATTTCGGTCGCGTGGGTGGTGCCGACCGGGGCTTGACCTTTGTGCAAAGAATGAGTGTCCCCGTGACTGCTGACCAGTTGCTGGATCGCAGGCTCTCTAATGTTAACAGGAGAACCTTCCGGGCACTTATGACCGATGCCGCGCTCAAAACGGATGACGGTGTCAGGTTGGAGAAGCCTGCCTTCTTCTTTGGGGATCATATTTATGATGATGGCCGTCGTGTGTCTGAGGGGACCTATAAATGGCTCCGTGAGATAAAGGGCGGAAGATTCTTTCTTCCAGACATGGAGAGGATGTTCCCGATGTCCTACTTTCAACACATGTCTGTTCCCCGAAAGATGGAATGGGATATTTCCCAGTATATCCCTGAGATCGCCCTTGGTGACTTTGGCCTCCAAAGGTAGACCGCCATGATAGTCATGACGGGTCAGTTGTCGGACTGTTCCCTGCATCGTCCAAGCCTGAAATCCCAATTGGAGAGATCCCGGAGCTTGCTACCACCTTCCTCAATTCCTTCATAGAAGCAGGGGGTGACTATCCTGTCGACTTCCGTGCGTATGGATGGGTCCATTCTCCAGAGAATTACTGGTGGGGTAGGATGGTGGGTTTTGTCCTTACCAATCTTGAGGGCCGCTGAAGCGTGTGGGGCTGTACCCAGCAGTCAGGGCCGTGCAGTGGGGCGTCCCGATGAGTTCCCATAACTTCTTTGGGATTCTGGAGCGCTACAATCCTCGGACGGGGACATTCTTTACTCCGGTTGGAGAGATGGGCCTTGCCCTACACGAATTGTATGAGGTCTCCGGGTTGTCGTCAGGGGATATTCCTTACGAGGAATTTGTCCCAACCACCAGGGAGCTGCGCCTTTTGGAAAAAGAATCTCCTCAAGTGTATGAGACCTACTGGGAGGTGATGTGCCATTTCTACATCTGCGGTCAGACAACTGCCTGGAGGTCAGGAGGCGTCAAACAACTATCCTGGGCTGATTATTTGTTTAATAATGTCAGCAATAAAGATCTCCCAGTAATCCGACTAGCTCCTAGTTCTGGTGGGGAAGTTGAAGACAGGATCGACGCAACTTCTGACAAGTTTTACACTACGGAGTCGAACGAGGACGGCTTCGACCCTGACTTGGTCTTTGAGAGCTTTCATCATCAAGCCCGGACCCCTATTTCTGATCAGGCGCTGTTGGCGGGCTTCTTGATGCTGTGGTTGAGAGGTGTGTGGTGCCCACGCTACCACATGAAGTTATTGTGGCAGATGTGGTGTACCCGGCGGTACTCTTGGCTCATGGCCACCCCATAGCCCTTCTTCCCGCCGTGGTGGCTGGTATTCAAAGCGGGCTGCGGGTGTTGACCAAGAGCTTCTGCGGACCCCCAAAGACTGCCAATTCTCGTGGGGAGCCGTATACCGACTCAGAGGGGAACCCGACGGTGAAGCACCCCAACCCGCGAATTGAGCTGCCTTACACGTATCTCATGGCTTGGTACGTGATGCATTGCCCGTCTCTAATGACGGCAGCGCGTGGGAGCGTGGATCATATCCACATTGTGCAGCGGCTGGAACGTTCAGAGTGGCATGACACCTACCTGTATTACATTAGGAAGCGTCTTTCCTGTGCCGCCAACTACCAGCTCAACCGCTGCTTTCCAGAGGTTCAAGATGCAGCCCCCGGGGAGCTGTTCACGGATGTCGCTGGGCGGGATGACTTCTCGCAATTGCCTGCTGGAGCCTTCTGGTGGTTGATCAATATACGACCAGGATATGTGCTGTTTCGCCAAGGAACTTCCTGCACTATCGAACCGTATATGCCAAGTCGTTTTGCCCGACAATTTGGCTATGATCAGCTTTACGTCGGGAATCCCAATGCTCAACTTGCCTTTGACGGGAACCTGTTCGAAGGCGCTCGGGCTTGGTATTACAGCGTGGCTGGAGGGACGGGAGCAACGTTCCATCTACCCGACGAGGCGCCTAAGTGCCGTATGAGCTTCAGCTTCTGTACTTGGTACTCCCAAGCCGGCCAGACGCTAGATCTTATTCCGGAGTCTTCATGTCTTGAGAGTATCAATGCCAGTCTCGAGGAGAGGTCTGAATCCAGTAAACGTACTAAACTCCTCGACCAGTACCTGAAAGCTCAGAGGGAGGTCGAGAAACTCGAGGAGGGAGCCCCCAGTAGTGCGGGCGGCACCGCGACCGCAAGGGCAAAGCCGCAAGCGACGAGGGCGGAGCCACCAGCAATGAGAGTGGAGCCGCGACCGGCAAGGAGGTCGAAGCAATTGGCGAGGAAGCGTCGTCGACACTCTGCTTCTGTAGTTGAGCCTGCCCCAAAGAAGGCTCGGAGGGACTTAACGGCTGAAGTCTCTCAATCCAGAGCTATCTCTGCTGGAGTTGAGGCTCCTCCTGAAGGTGTCCCTGTTAGAGTTGAGGAACCGCTGGAAGATGAAGATTTTCCAAGCTCGGTCCGTGCTCCTAGGTCGCGCAGCGAGACCGTGGAAGAAGGGGAGCTCGTTGAGCGACCCCTTGTTGCTGGTGATACCGAGTCACCGGAGGTTGACATCATGGGCGAGTCTCCTTCTGCTCATGAAGGGAGAGACGAGGTACGGCAGCCGGGGTCTCCTAGTGTCTTTATTTCCAATCCTCGGGCAGTCGACCCTAGTCCTACCACTGGAGTGATTGGGGGTAAGGCTCCTGTTGCAGAGCTTCCTCGCGTGGCGCTATCATCTTCTTCGTCATCGGGAGAAAGTGACTTTGAAGATAAAGTCGACTATGGCGATGAACCCGCTCTTCCTGATCAGGGCGGATTCTTTGACGTCTCGGAGGAGGAACAACATGAGGGTGAATCATCGACTGCGTTACCGCTGGCGATAATCCCTGCTGAAGGTATAACTTCTTCGCCTGTCGAGGCGATAGAAACAGAGTTGACCCAGCCCAAGGGGATTGAGGCTTCGGCCGCTGAGATAACCTCGGAGGGGGTAGCTGTTGAAGTTGGGGAGCCTTCCCCTTTGCCAGGAGGGGAAACAACCATTGAGGCTGAGGAGGCTCTCACTCCGCCGGTGGAGAAGGTTACTGCTGAAGCTGGGGAGACCCCCATTTTACAGGACTCGACGCCTCTGGACCTCGAACCTAGTAAGGCAGCCCTGACTGAGGGGGCTCAGGTGGGGAGTCTGACGATCAGCACCCTTCCAGAAGGCCACACACAGCTCAATCCTCGGTGGAAGTTTCTGAAGAGGTTGTGCTTACAGCTCCTTACTTGGTCGTGGAAGCTCCTGCAGAGGCAGCGCTCCCGGAAGCGCCAATGGGTAGTCTTGTTCTTGCCACATCGACGGCTGGCACGGCTCTTGTGCGAGAAGACCCGCCCTATATCCTTGTCCCGTGACAGAAAAAGGGTCGGGAAGCTTCTTAGGTGGTGAAGACATGGGGGAGCTGGCACGTCAGATGGTGCAACAATTCTTCACCTCGATGGGATCATGTATTGATCTCATCTTCCGTGGACACAGCACCTTCCAATTCGCCCAGAGGCTTCTCGAAAATATGGCCGTGAGCGTCGAATTGGCGGGAGGCCCTTCACTTGCCAGGGCATGCCTGCGGGTGGTAGAGCAACTTGGAGATAACCTGCGGGAGCTGGAATTTTTGGAAGATGCTGGCTCTTCCGGTGAGGCCCAGGCCATCCTGACTAGACTCCTAGCTGCTCAGGAACGGGAGCGACAAAGAGGTGGAGGCACAAATCGCTGCCGAGATTCGCGACCTTGAATATTCCAAGGCTAAATTTCAGAAATTAGCCGGAGATTCGAGGGAATCTGAGCTTAGTGTGCAGAGCACGGAGCAAGTCATCCTCAGAACTCGGGACATTATCGCCAAGGCGGAAGCTGTTCTTGCGCTAAATGAGGAGAAACTTGTCTCCCTCAAAAAGGAGCTTGAGGAGCAACGGGCTGCTACGGCGCGAGCTGAAGAGAGTCTGTCTCTGTTCAATCTTCCAGGGTGGACTCTCTGCGGATGCAACTGTCTGCCAGAAGTTTCTTATCTGAGGCGGAGCTGCGGGACCGGGCTATCATGGAGGCTGAAAGGACGCGCCAACATGAGATTCACCGCCTTAGGGAACAAATCCGTTCCTTGGTGAACCAGGACATTTAGCCTTCTTTTCTTCTTCTTTTTTTTTTTTTGAAAGAAAAGGGACACTCTATTTATTAAGAGTGTTTTGTATCCACTTCTATCATTTTTTTTTTTGATATAATAGAAGTTTTCTTTGAAGCTTTTGTCCCAATTTCTTTGTCCTGTTGTGGATGAGTCCAACTCTTGATCACTAGTCGTGATTACGGAACTTAGGTAGGACTAAGTTCTTTTAATGGGACGCGGTCTTGGCGAGACGCGGCATTAATCCCACAGGGTGAAACGCGCGGTCATCAGTCTACCGGAACTTAGATTTCACCAAGTCCTTTTACTGAGACACAGCGTCAATCATAAAGTGAGACGCGGTCATCATTTCATAAGAACTTAGATTCTACTAAGTCCTTTTGATGAGACGCGGCGTCAATCACAAATCGGAACGCGGTCTTCTTGATGAGACGCAGCATAGAGTGAAAACGCGCCTCCGAACGCATCGTCAATCACAGGGTGAGACGCGGTTCTTAGTTCATGAGAACTTAGGCAGGACCAAGTCCTTTTGACAAGACGCAGCATCAATCCATAGGGAGACGCGGCCATCATTGTTTCATGAGACGCGGCATTCATTCAGGGAGACACGGCTCTGATAACGCGGATCTGCTTCTGCAAAGAAGGAAGCGGATCAGGCAGACGCGGGAGACGCAGCCTTGTGCCTTTCCCTTAATTCAAAAAATGGATCAAGTGCTCTCTGAGGGGACGCGACTTTGACTCGCGCGGGCATCTTTCTGGGACGCGGATGTGCGGATAGTTCTTCAATCCGCGTCTGGGTGTAAACTCCCAGGCGTTACATACAGCCTGTCATAGGGATTTGGTGTGATCTTTAAACGTCAGATGCGGATTTTCCGCTTTGTTTCCCGAAGCAGTTTGTCCACGCGTCGGCTGCTGATTGGGCTTGAGTATTGATTCTCTTAAATGAGAAACCAGTGCGGGCGGTTGGAGATCAGCGCCAGCGGCGGTTCTCGAAGCAGCGTTACACGCGTCCGGCCCTTATTGGATCTTGGCAGTTGTGCAGTTATTAATGCCGGCGGTTCAGATTACGGGGCCATTAACCGCTGTTATCAGGAGCTGCCTATAAATAGGGCGCCCCTTCTCCCTTCAATCCTGCCTTTGGACTATTTTGTTTTTTGAAAGAGAGAGCGCTTTGAGAACCTTCATCTTCCTCAGCGAATTGTCTCCATGGATGAGGATGGTTCTGAAGATGACCCAGGGCTTTTAAGCTCCTGTTTGGTCTCTTTAGGAGAAAACAACTCTTTGCCCTGTGACCGCGTTTGCGTCCTGGTGCAGAGATTACAACTCTTGACAGAGGTCTCTACGGGTATGCAGTTCGTTTCACCATGACACCTTAGATTTACCATGGCCTGTACCTTGGCTTCATGTCATCTGGACCCCCTCATGAAGTCTGCATTGGTGCATTCCTTCTGGAATTTGTACCATGGGCTTGAACTTCTCCGGACGCGCGTGCAGGAATCTTTGGCACTTGGCGTTGGCGCGTTTTATGGCTTGTGCCTTAGCGCGTTTCATGGCCAATGCCTTGGACGAATTCCAAAAAAGTTTCAGACCCGCACCTTGCAACTCCTGTTCATGGAGATGGCAATTTTCGGCGTCTGTGCCTTTTCGGCTTTTGTGCTCTTTGACCTAGGCACAGAATGGGACCGCGTTTTGATTCGCGTTTGTCTCTGCTGACGCAACAGTTTGGCTTGCTGCACGTGTCATTCCTGCGTCTTGGTAGACTGCATGGATCATTCCCGCATTTTGACTGACTGCGTGGATCATTCCCGCATTTTGGCTGACTGCGTGGATCATTCCCGCGTTTGCCTCTGCTGACTTAGTTTTTCTCTGTTTACACTAAGCTGCAGATTGTTCTAATTCTCTCTTTTTGTTCCTTGCAGGCTTGCTGGGCCTTGGAAGAATACTTCGGTCGGCGAACTCGTTCAACCTTCACCTATGAGAGAATATATTATGGTCCTCGTCACCTATAAGAGAGTATATTACATCTCTGACGAGGACCCAACCCTCGCCAAGGTCTCTTCAGATCTGGTGCAAGAGACGGATAGGCTGAGTACCGGCGAGGGTGGTCCGGCGGTTGCGGCGGCGGATGAGATCCTCTTCCTCTCCCACTCCAGAAGTCACATCAAGGACACTCCGTTGGATGGCCTGCTGGGGAAAGGGATGGTGATGAAACCCCAGAAGTGACATCGAGGACAGTTAAAGTCCGTTGAGTCTTCTGCTGGGGGAAGGATCAATTCTTGAAGGAAGAGTTGCCGGACTTTTTGCTGCCGCCGGACTAAGTGGAGGGTGGCATCCTTTGTGATGACTCCTAAACTTCTGCTCTCACCCCAAGAGTGACTCCATGTTTGTTGGATAGTCTACTAGGGAAAGAGACGCGCCTGAACGAAGGGTTGCAGGACCTTCTATTGCCACTGGACCTCAAGAACACCATTGCTCTTGGCTTGGTCAGCTAGGGCGCTTTCGAAGTTGGCGTCACGCATCAAAGCGCAACCGGCTCCAATTGTGCACCTGGGATCAGATGTTCAAGCGTTTCAAGGAGTGAGTACGGCCTCAGAGAGAGAGAGGGACTTCTTTGTACTCCTTAATTGTAACACTCAATCTTATTGTATAAGAGAGCGTTTTGTATCACTTTCATGTGTTTGGATATGAATAAAAGTGACACTTTTCTTTTGGCCTCTTTCTGTTGTCTTGAATGTTTTATTTTAGAAGCAAAAGAATGATTTTGGTGGACCCGCCACTTTATAAAAGAAGTGACAAGTGGAGCGCGTACCCCCAGAGAAGGTGAACTTTTATCAAGGATTTGGGATTAACTTGATTTAAGATCAGCTGGGGATTTTGATGGAAGCATTGTTTATTGGTGTAATGTTAACCAACACTGCCTCCAAAATGAATTTGATACTCGGTTGGGAGAATATCAAATGAAACTAGATTCGTGGGGAATCTAGTAGGATTTTTACCGTTAGAGGTGTGATATTAACTTAACGGTTTAGAAGTGGTCTTGTCAGAAGTGTAATGTTAACTTGACAAGGATGTGAGTTAGAGGTGTGATATTAACCTAACTCATCAGCATCTCAGTTTTATTTGGGAAAACTGAGGGTGTCACTGTCATAGGTGTGATGTTTAACTTAACAGTGATAGAAATGCTAGAGGTGTAATGTTGAACTTGGCATTAGTCGTCTTGGCTTAAAGAAGTCAAGGAAAGGTCATAGCCATAGGTGTATTGTTGAACTTAGCAATGACTCGGATGCTGGAAGTGTAGTGTTAACTTGGCATCGTTCATCTCGGCTTGGACAAGGAAGTCGAGGAAAGGTCATAGCCATAGGTGTATTGTTGAACTTAGCAATGACTCGGATGCTGGAAGTGTAGTGTTAACTTGGCATCGTCCATTTCAGCTTCGTTATGGAAGTCTGAAGAAAGGTGACTATCAGAGGTGTGATATTAACTTGACAGGCACTCGATGTACTGCTTAGAGGTGTAATGTTAACTTTAAACAGTAGTTTTGTCAGAGGTGTGATATTAACTTGACAAGGATTTGCTTGCGATAGGAGCAATTTGGGGACCTGTCATTCTGTTGATGAGAATTGACAAGTGGAATTTGAAGTGCCAGAGGTATAGTGTTTAACTTAGCAAATTTGAGAGTTTGTTACTCTATACAGAGTTAACAAGCCAGGTTTGTACTCGACGAAGAGTATTCATTACCAGAGGTATAGTGTTAACATAGTAATGATTGCATTTGTGGTCCTACCATTCTATGGATGAGAATTGGTAAGAGATTTTTGGAGGGAAGAGTGGAATCAAGTCCACTTAGGATTTTTAGCAAACCCTCAGCTATCAACGGATTTGACATGCCTTTACCAACTACCGTTTGAGTTGGGCTAGCCATGCTATTCCCCTCAGCATGATGAGTTGTCGAGGACTTATATTGGGCTTAAAGGCCAACATTTTCCTCTATCCTTAGCCGTCGGAGGCGTCGGATCAAATGGGAACGTGTCCCTTAGGATTTTTAGCAAATCCTCAGCTGTCACGGGTTTGTCATGCCTTTACCAACTACCGTTTGAGTTGGGCTAGCCATGCTATTCCCCTCAGCATGATGAGTTGTCGAAGACTTATGTTGGACTTAAAAGCCAACATTTTCCTCTATCCTTAGCCGTCGAGGGCGTCGGATGTTTGATCAGAGGTGTACTTTTAACTTGATCGGTGGAAGAATGCCATCTAGGGATAGTATTTCTTCAGGAATTTGCCATTGATTGGCATCATGAGTGTATCGCCATTTGAGGTTATGAGGCGATACGATCCATTTGAGTAGACTGACTCTACTACAAACGGTCCTTCCCATTTGGGTTGGAATTTTCCTTTCGTCTTGTGTGTCATGACCATGGGTCTTCGGACGGCTAAGACGAGGTCGCCCTTCTTGAAAGTTCGCGATTTGACTTTCTTGTTGGTGCTCTGGTGATACGAGCTTGGTAAAGCTCGATTTGTTGTTGGGCCTGCAGACGCTTGTCGTCCAAGGCTTCCAATTCTTGGAGTCGCTGTCGATGCTTCTCCTCTGTTGTCATTTCCGCTGTCAAGGCAACGCGAAGAGATGGGATTTGGATTTCCAGTGGAAGGACGGCTTCGCATCCGTACACCAAGGAAAATGGCGTGGCTTTAGTTGGGGTTCGCACAGTCGTGCGATAGGCCCATAAGCATTCGCCCAACTTATCGTCCCAGTCTCGTTGACTTTTCGAGACGAATTTCTTGAGAAGCTTGCCAATAGTCTTATTGAAAGCTTCTGCGAGGCCGTTCGCGGGCGGATAGTATGCCGTTGATGACACACTCTGGATTCTGAACTTGGCGCAGAATCTCTGAAAAGCCTGGCTGATGAACTGGGGTCCATTGTCATGGACAATCCGCCGAGGCACACCGAACCGGTAAATAACGTGATGTTTCACGAACTTGATCACGTTAGAAGATTTCACCTCTTACAAAGGGATAGCTTCGGCCCACTTTGAGAAGTAATCGGTTATCGCTAGAATGAACCGATGTCCCTTTGATGATGGTGGGCTGATAGGACCAACCACGTCCATCCCCCACATTTCGAACGCCAGGTAGAGGTCGTAGAGTGGAGGTATCCTGGTGCTTGATGGATGAAGTCGCCATGTATTTGACAGGCGTGACATCTTTTGGCATAGGCAACAGCATCGGCAACCATCTTGGGCCAGTAGTAACCCAATCTTTGGAGTCGGTTTGCCAGCTTCGGGCCAGGTTGATGAGCTCCACACGTACCATCGTGGCTTCTTTCAACACTTCGTGGGCTTCTTTAATGAGAGGCACCGGAGCAGGATCCCATCATGCGATCTACGATACAATGTTCGCGAAATCGCATTGTAGTAGAATTTGAGGCTTTCCTTCGGATGGCAGCCGCCTCCCTGGTGTCTTCGGGCAAGATGCCGTATAAGACAAAATCAATGTAGGGGAATCGCCAGTCTTTAAGCTCTGGATCGGTTGACACTTCAAGTGTTTCCTTACCGCGACGATCTCCCGTTGACCTCTGGTAGTCTCCGAGGGGACTTTTTGGGCAGTATAGGTCGTGGCTATAGACGAATACCTTCTCCATTGCTCCAGCTGGAAGAGCTAAGGAGGCAGCAAGGGATGCAAGTGCATCTGCATGCGCATTTTGCTTGCGCGGTACATGGTCGATGTAGAAGTTTGAAACCTCTCGGCCATGTGGACTGTCGCGTTGTAGTAGGGTACTAGATCTTCATGCCTGACCTCATACTCTCCGCGAACTTGGCTGACGATGAGTTAGAATCACCGTATGCCTCGAGATTTTAACGCCAATCTCATCGGCGAATTGCATCCCAATCAAAAGAGCGTTGTATTCCGCCACATTGTTGGAACAGGGCTCGGTTAACGAGATAGCTCGGGGAATCACGTAATTTTGTGGGGAGACGAGTACTACTCCTACCCCCGCAACTGTATGTCCCTTAGAGCTTGTTCTTGACGCGCCATCGAAGAAAAGTTGCCATACTTGTCCTTCGAACAATGTCTGGGTCAGGCAGGCTTCGGCGACCTCGTCTGGGAGATCCTCGTAGAGTTTGGCCGCCCTGGGATCTGGTGTTCAGCTAAGAAGTCCGCCACCGCTTGTCCCTTAATAGCCTTTTGAGGCAGAAAATGCATCTCATATTGTGATAGCAATATGGCCCATTTTGCTAGCCGGCCATTTAGTGAAGAAGGCTTTGTCATAAGTAACCTCAGGGGGTTAACTTTGGATATGACATTTATGGTTTGGCCCACCAGATAGTGTCGCATTTTCTGAATGGCGAACACCAGTGCCAAACATTCCTTCTCGATCGGGTTGTACCGATGTTCGGCTCCGATCATCGTTCTACTTAGGTAGTAGATTGCTTGTTCTCGCCCCTGGTCATCATTCTGAGCTAGTAGAGCTCCCAAAGAATGATCCATTGATCGGACGTACACCAGGAAAGGCTTTCCGGATACCGGAGCTGCCAGGACTGGTGGTTGGGTGAGGTAGTGCTTGATCTCCTCAAATGCTTGCTGGCAAGCGTCGTCCCAATGAACGAAACGCCCTTCTTCATCAGCTTAGCGAAGGGTTGGCATCTCCCGAGAGATTTGAAATGAATCTGCGGATATATGCCAATCGTCCTTGTAATCCTCTGAGCTCCTTGAGGCTTCTGGGGGGTTGCATCTCTTGGATAGCACGGACTTTCTCCGGATCCAAATGGATTCCTGTGGAAGTCACGACAAACCCTAGGAATTTGCCACTGGCTACCCCCAGGAAGGACTTGGTGGGGTTCATCTTCAATTGATGAGCCCGCATGATGTCGAAGACCACCCTCAGGTCTGCTATGTGATCACCTTTAGTGCGGCTTTTCACCGCAATGTCGTCGACATAACATTCCACCGTTTTGCGTATCTGCCGATGGAAAATGGCATTCATGGCCCTTTGGTAGGTTGCCCCCGCATTTTTCAGACCGAAGGGCATGACGGTGTAACAATATACCCTAGAGGTGTCCTGAAGGAGGTGTTTTTTTCGTCATCGGGATACATCTTGATTTGATTATATCCTGAGAACCGTCCATGAAGGACATTCGCTCGAATCCACAAGTATTGTCAATCATGACATCCGTGATTGGCAATGGGAATTCGTCTTTGGGGCAGGCCTCGTTTAGATCACGGAAGTCGATGCAGATCCGGATCTTCCCGTTCTTCTTGGCGACGGGGACGATGTTGGCTACCCAGTCGGGATGCTGTTCCTCCCTGATAAAGCAGGAGTCAATAAGCTTCCTGACTTCTGATTGGATTGCTCCATTATCTCTGGACGGAACCGTCGCTGCTGTTGTTTAACGGGCTTCATGTCCGGATTGATGTTGAGGCGATGCATAGCCACTTGAGGATCAAGTCCAGGCATGTCCTCATAATTCCAGGCGAAGACATCTATATACTCTTGTACAAGAGATATTAAATCCTTCTTCTCTGGAGGCGACAAGCCGTCACTTATGAAGATGGGTTTAGGATTGTCTTCATCTCCTAGGTTGACTTGAACAACCTTGTCTTCTGTGGGTGGCTCACGCTGTTCAAAGCGGATGTCCCAAAGAGCATCAAATGTCTGATCCAAGGGTCTGTATCAGATTGGATCATTTCTTCATCTTCATCCTCCAGATGGCTTATCGAAACCATGTTTACTGAAAGCCCTTTGAAGATGTTGCCGACACTGACATCTGATTCCCATGACGACGTGTCTGATGAGCAGTCATGACTTGACAGTCTCTCCGAATCAGAGGCTGATGGCACTGGAGTTGATACATAGCCCAACCCCCGGCGCGTCCGATGATAGTAATCAGGGGTTTTCCCTTTCGGTACAAAGGATCGAAGCAGTGTTCTTCTTCCTTTTCCGAAGTTCAACCCAGGCCTGTTGGTTAGATCATACCCATGCGCTTCATCATCTTGAGCGTTCTTGGTTCATAATGATCGAACTGAGGGGATTCATCCTCACCCTCCGATCTTCGTGGGGCATAGGTTCAGATGCGATTCGCCCAAAAAGTATTGGTCTTTGGCCTTTTCGTCCGGCTGGAACCATGAATACAGACTCTTGCGCGTCACCATTATCTTGGTATGTCCCGAAGGATGATTTCACCGGTACATGCAAAGATGTCAAGGCATCTATTGCCGACCAGAGGTCATCGTCCACGTCGGTAGTGGTATCCGACGGTATTGAATCGGAAACATACACAGGGAAATACGCAAAGTCTAAATCTTCATTAATGTACCAACCACCCGCATCGTCGGTGATATCAACATCGAGCTTATTAGTGCTCTTTACAATGGGCTCCAACTCCAACAGGCACTCTTCTTTCTCAGGCTCAACGTCAGCTTCATTACCAGAGTCTGGCTCCTCTGGTTGTGGGGTTTCATTAGTCTCCTCCGGATCCTGATATAAGAGGGAGTCCGTGAAATAATTTTCAACCCCTTTAAACGGATGCCTTTCGGCAATCAACGTTCGGACCTGTCCACTCTCATCAATGTATTTCATGACTTGGTGGAGAGTAGAGGGAACGATGGAATTGCGATGAATCCATGGTCGTCCCAGCAACAGGTTGTAGGAAGTGTCCACGTCAATGACGTAACACGTCACTTCTGACTTGAGGCTCCCGATCTGGCATTTGAGCTTGATCTTCCCCATTGGGCGGGAGCTGTTGGCATTGAACCCGTAAATAGTTGTCTGGGTAGGGCTCAGACGATGGGTAGGAATGCCTAGAAACTGCATAAACCCGGCGAGGTATGATGCTCAGCGCGGACCCTGGGTCTACCTGGATGCGGTTCACCTCGGATGACCCAATATACCCTGTGAAGTATAGGGGTCGGTCATGCTTCCCTTTAACCTGCATGTCATCTGTTGTGAAGGTGATGCAGGGAGCATTTGGGGAGGTGTGGAGGCAATCCTCTTCATCTTCCTCCCTTGGCACGCGGGTCATAAAGACCTCAGCATTTGCCAGAGCTTCTTGTAGAGCCTCTCTGGTTGACTTTGATAGCCTCAGGAGCTCATACAAGGTAATGCGTGCCGGGATGTTGGCTAGTTGAGCCAAGACGTCGAAGCGGTAAGTGTCGAGGATCCTTCTGTTACACCTTTCGCAAGAACTCGAGAAACCGAGTTTCTTTCTGCTTCTCCCCAGGCTGTTTAGAGAGGGCTTGGCTGGTTCCACGGCTGGTTGCGGAGAAGCCGCTGATGTCTCGCCGTACTGCTTCAAGTATGCCTGTCCTGAACGGGTCCCCGCCGTAGGTTGGCTGGGCTCTGCGGCCAGGACTATTGTTTTCCTC
Source organism: Agave tequilana (assembly GCA_038442645.1). Taxonomy (NCBI): domain Eukaryota; kingdom Viridiplantae; phylum Streptophyta; class Magnoliopsida; order Asparagales; family Asparagaceae; genus Agave; species Agave tequilana. Next base: position 61,423 of record JAVJIF010020884.1, on the reverse strand, counting down.
TTCTGAGTCAGTCAGCGAGGGAACATCTGTGTCCGCTTCTCGAGAAGAGGCGCATATCACATGACAAGATGAAGCCTTCCCTTTGCCTTTGGACTTCCTGTTGGTCACAGTCGTCCATTGTTGCTCGTCGACGAGGTCAGGGTGGACCCACATGATTTCCCCTCGAGGTGTAGGGACGGTACCAAACCTTTCTCCTGCTGCTGATGAGGGTCTGTGTTGACCACCCTCAGTTCTCCTTTCGGGACAGAGATCACCCCCACGGGTGTCGGGGATCGTGTCCCAAAACTGGAGAATCGACGTCATGTTGGCCGTCATCTTCTTCTGCTCCGGTCGGAGTTTTAATACCTCCGCGTCAATCAGAGCTTGAGGATGTCCTTAAAGACATAGCAGCTTTTGGTAGGATGTCCCGAGCATCCTGTGGTATAAGCAGTAGGTGGGATTGTCGGTCTTGCCGACCTCCTCCGGGCGTCTAATTTCAGGGAGCTTCAGTCGATTGCTCTTGTTGAGTAGCTTGAAGAGCGAATCGACGTGTTCCTCCTTGAAGGAATACTGCTTGTTGGGGCGTGGCTGGCTTGAAGAGCCACTTGCCCTGCCTGTTTGAGGTTGGTGGGAGATTTGGTCTCCGTCGCTAAATTATCCTTCCGCTTGGTTTGGATGGATGTGTCTGGTGCACGCCTTGTCGATCTCTCTGGCCTGGGCTTGCCTTCTTCCGCTCTGACGCGGGCGACAATCTCCTCAGCCTGTTCACCTTGCTGGACTAATTGTTTCCAGGTGCGGCTTTCAGCAACTCCTATTTGAGCAAGGAGTGAGGTTTGGAGATTATGGCGACATGTTTCCACCAGGGTGGCCTGGGTCATGCCGCTTGGACATCGGAGTGCCATGTTCCGAAATCTTTCTACGAAAGACTTGACGGACTCTCCTTTCGCTGTTTTGTAGCTAAAAGGGTAGGCATTGTGACCTCCGAATCATCTTCGAAGAAGCGTGTTAGAAACAGCTTCTCCAAGTCACCCCAGTTCTTGATGGAACTTTCGGGGAGCTTCATGAACCATTCAAAGGCCAACCCTTTCAGGGTGCCGATGAACAGTCGCGCCAGGATGGCATCGTTATCTATCACATTCCCGGTCTGGGATTTGAAGTAGTAGATGTGCTGGTTGGGTGACCCCTTCCCGTCGAATGCCTGGAGAGTTGGAGCCTTGAACTTAGGAGGGTACGGGACTAAGTCCCACTCGGCCGGATAGGGCCGGACACTCCAGCTTCTTGGAGGCCTTTACGGTTGGTAAGGGCCTCGAGGCGCTGCTCCAGTTGACTCATTCTTTTAGCATGAGCCTTTCCCGGGGTCTGGTCGCTTCTTGCCTGCGACGAGGGCTTGGACACATCTGAGGTAGATCGTCGTGTCTCGTCAGAAGATTCGGAGGGTGGGCTTCCTCCCTTTCTCCCTTTCCCCTTCGGTCGTCTAGGAGGAGATCTCGCCCTTTCTTCAAGCAATTTCTCAAGCATATGCTTGAGGGAGTCAATGGATCTCTGTTGAGAGGCGATTATATCCATCTGGTGCTTCTGTGTCTGTTCTAAACGCCTGGTCGTCTCCTCAGGAGTGTCTGCCATGTAGGCGGAAGCCTCCTTCTCGCGGAAGAGTTTGAAGCTTGCGACCCCACTACAGCAGAGTGAGAATCACCCGTTCTAATGCCGCGGGCTAAGGCATTATAGTCAATTGGGGGAATGGCCCCCGTCCGGGTGCGAGTGTGTTGATACACTCCTTCCGGTACAGAGTCAGACTCGGAGTCATCTGGGCTGACTGCAATTTGTTTCCCCTTACTCCTGCTAGTCATGTTTGCAGTAAGCTCCGGGTATTCAACATCTGAGAAGGTTCTCCTCCTGTGGGAGCGTCTTCTCTTGGCTGATGGGGGAATCAGGGTCAGCTGTCTAATTAAAGACGGCTGGTGCACGCCTGACTCGTAATGGCATCCAGAGAGCATCTGGATGCTGTTGACAGCAGCATGGAGAAGTGGTCTGATTGGCACTCCTCTTCCTTGTCAAATAATCCCTCAAATCTGTGGGAGGGGGATTAAAGAGACTAGTCTCGCAACGTCGACGACGGGAGACAGTCATGTGCTGTTCAGCCTGGACACAGGTCAGAAACGCGGCTGTTGCGTCGCGGCTGCGTCACGCGCGTCTGGCGTCTCTGTTGATATGAGACGCGACTTTCGCGTTGCTGTCTGCTGCGTTGGAGCAGAGAGACTTGGGAGAGAGTGGGCTGCTGGGCCCCACGCCTATGGGCGCGTGCTTCCTGCGTTTGACAAGACGCAGAAGCTTCGCTTCGGCGTTTGGCAAGTTGGTCTTTAGAGGGCTCAACTTGGGGAGTCTCGCGTTTGGGTCGCCAAACACGGACCTCTCGCACTGGACGAGGTGCGGGCAAGGCATCGGATCGTACGCTGCGTTCAACCCCAGTCAGAAAACCAACGGTTCCGACCGAGTGTTGACGCGCGCGTCTTCTCTGTCGACGCTCGGCATTCCGATTGCGTCGTGGAGGAAGAGAGAAGCCAACAACTTCCTGGTTTGTAGAACCAGGGGTGTTTGCCACGCGGGTCTCCTGAGAGACGCTGACGCGGGCGTTCTGTGCGACACGGTCGATCGCACAGTAGATGTGCCGGGGACCACGCGGGCCTTCAGAGAGGCGTTGGCGCGTGTGTTCTGCGCGACGTGGTTGATCGCAGCAGAGGTGTCTGAGGTTACGCGGGCCTTCTGGGAGGCGTCGGCGCGTGAACCAAACTTGGCACAGTGGGCAGCAGGAGCACCCGACAGAGCCTCAGATTGGGCTTCAGGGGGCTGTCCACTTGAGACCCTGCGGCAGACGCGGGTCTTTGGGCTCTTGGAGCCAGAAGAGAGGAACTCTTCATACTTCGCCTGGTCGAACTCGACGACGAGGGATTCGACCATTTTCCCTTACGGAGAACGTCATCTTGCACCACGGTGCGCTCGTCAGTAACGAAGGTAGTCCCCAGCGGAGTCGCCATCTCTTGTAGGGGCCGGAAAGTTTGGTGGTCGGAGAAAGTGGTTTTAGCTGTAAAAAGATTTCCTTAATTCAAGCGAAACGATTACAACCAAAAGAACTACTCTTCCCTCTTTTCCAGTTACAAGGGAGGGAGGATGTCTGAATCTTCCCTTTGTTTAAAGTTGGGTTCTTCGTGTGGCGATGGAGAGTGAATCTTGTTCTCCGTTGACCAGATGACCGTCCTAGACCGTCGGGGGTCTTCTCTTCGGTCGGTAGAAAGAGTAACTCAGCTCCGTCTACCAAAACTCTCAAAGAGGAGGTAGGCGAAGAGCGGCTAGTACTCAGTAAGCTCGCTGAAGAGTCGTGCTTCTCTCTTGATGATCCTCCTGCCAAGCTTTGATCCTCTCAAGCCTCTATCTTTTCAAGCTTCTCTCCAAAAACTCCAAAAAAAAAATCCGATCCTCTCTTCATAGCAAACAAGGCTATTTATAGGGATCTCAGGGGGTGAAGGTGCCTCCTGAAAATGCTCCCGAATGAGGGGCCACTACCCGCTACATGCGCGGTGACTGGCCCCGCAATCAGGGCAGTTGCAACTGAGACGCGGGCGTTGGGCCGAACGCGCCTTGAAGTTTGAGACGCGGGCGTCGAGCAAACGCGCCTTGAGACGCGGGTTTCGGGCCTTCACGTCTGGATGCTGAGACGTGGGCGTCGGGCCGATGCGCCTTGATGCTGAGACGCGGGCGTCGGGCCGACGCGTCTTGATGCTGAGACGCGGGCTTCGGGCCGATGCGTCTGAACGTTGTGACGCGGGTGTAGAGCCAACGCGTCTTAATGCTGAGACGCGAGCGTCGATTTCTCGCGTCTAGAGCTTGAGACTCTGCTTCCTTAATGGCTGGTCTGTTAGTCATTTTTAGACAGCCTACAAATATTACATCACCGATAGGCGCAAGTGCGAGAATTCAAAGAGATGTACAAGTATGAACAATATAAAGGTACTCACGAGTTTACAGAAGGAAAACTCGAGAGGCGTACAGGGGGCCTGGAAGGATAGAGCTTCAGATGGTCTGCTGGAGTTTCAAGCTACCGCTGCACCTCCCAGGTCAGCAACAAAGAGAATCCCCTAGCTCCAAGCTCCAGGACCTGGACATGAGGATCTAGAGGAGTCAGAACTCCCCCAGCGAGTGGTGATGCGAATGCCAGATGGCGTGCCAAGATAAGTACAAGTGTATCGATAAACCCGAATCATAATCATGCATTGAAAACCGTGTGGTGAGCATAAACATGCAAAAGTAAGTAGATACATAACAAGTGATATCAGGTGGGGAATACTCATGATATGATAAGATAAGGGAAGGTACGAGACGAGAAGTAAAGTAGATAGGGCAACACCAGATATCTCCTAAACTAACATAAAATCGACAAAACCGAATAAAATCGAGTACGAGCAAATTCGATTGTACAGGTTTAGGTCACGGCTCCATGAGATTAGTACCTCGAAGGAATAATCCAAATAAGGAAACCCTCATCTATATACCTTTATCCCATGTCACCATAATCCAAGCGCATACAACCCGAGTTACAAAACGGCACAACAAATTGTATATTAGCATCTTATTATAATTGGGGCCGTCTAAGTTCTAGGCTTCAGTATGCGTCCCATTCCACATACCTCCACTTACAACTTATAGAGCAAGTTATTTGAAAACTGATAAAGTTCGATGAATCATGTTTCGGATGGGTCTCGTACATGCCCGAGACAACGGTCCAGGAGTATCCGGTGCTGAGCCGGAACGTACCGCTAGGTACCGGGACTAATTTACGCCCGAACAGGAATAGAGTTTCACAGATCCCATAGAAATAGGCTTAGGGCGTGTGCATACCCGGCAGGAATAATCAGTAGTAGGGGTGCCAGCACACCCCACGGAATCCCTGGTGGCCGCCAGGTGATCCCTCAAGTATGTGGCCACGCGCGACTCGATAAGACCACCATAAACATGATTAATCAGGGCCCATCAGTTTCCCCCAAATCGGGTACAAGTTGTCTTATAATAATTTAATATGTAGTCAGCAATTCACAAGAATAAAAGGATCAGGACATGATCAGAATTCAGGAGTACATGAATACTATTGATCCGGCTCACTGTATATATAATACAGGATAACAAGCACATGATTCAAGCCATTGTATGTAATATAGAATAACACGGCAGGATTCCCGTGAATGTGATGATCACAGGTCAGGTATCAATATGTCGGAGGCAGTTGGTAAGTCATGTCAGGTGATAACACATCAGTTGCTAAATGATACAGACAGGTGTGTGTCAAGAGTTAATATAACAAGTATGTACATCACAATATAAAATGGGAATACCGATACAAATACATAATGCAATACAAGTCAACCCGACAATGCGGGAAGGCCCAAAGGGAAGGCGAGGACACTCGCCTAGAACTTCAAAAAACACCGTGAAATGCCTGATATCCGGAATCCAGGAAATCAACGCGTAAACGCGTTCAATATAAAGGAGGAGAAAGAATGGAGACGCGGGAATCGCAGACGCGGGAGTCGCGCTGCGTAGATGTCACAAACGCGGGGTTCGAGACCCGCGTTAAAGCTAGGACACGAGAAGAACGCAGACGCGGACGTGGGTTCCGCGTCGCGTTAACACGAGAACGCGAGAATCGCGTTAAACAAATAACAAGAACGTGAAGATCGCGTTAAAGAATTGCTTGGACGCGGGGTGAACTCCGCGTCTAGCAATTAACAAGAGAAAGAGAGTGACAGGGAGTGAGACGCAAGGGTGAGGGGGAGACGCAGGAAAGGAGGGGAAAAACAGGGAAGAAAAGGAAAAGGAAAAGAAAAGGAAGGAAAGGAAAGGAAAAGAAAGAAAGAAAGAAGAAGGAAAGGGGGAAAGGGAGAGGGGATGGCCAGTCACGGCTTGGCCGGCGGCGGCCGGAGGTGGCCGGAGACGGGTGACCAAAGCCCCAAGCCCAATCAATGGTGGTGCAAGTGTAGTTGAAAATGAAAAATTAGAGTTTTGAAAACGAGGCTTCGGAGAACGAAGCTATACCTCGTTAGAAAGAGTATTCCGAGGAGAGAAAGATAGCATGATTCATGGTGGTCAAGGTGGTGTAGGTAGTGGTGGGGAAGGTGGTGAAGTTGGTGGTGGAAGTGGGTTTCATGGTGTTTCTTGGAAGAAAAGAGGAAGAAGAAGGTGGTGTGGAGGTGGTGTTGTGGTTGTTGGAATGGTGGAAATGATGGAGGAAATAAAGGTGGTGGAATAGGTGGTGGAAAAGGTGGAGGAGGTGGAAAGAATGGCCGGCCAAAGGGAGGACAAGGCTGTTTTTTGGGCTGTCTTCTTCGTTGGCTGCTGTTGGAGAAGAAAGAAGAGAGCAAAAATGAAAGAGAAGGAAAGAAAAGGGGGTGTATATATAAGGGGTTTGTTTAGATAATTACAAGTGCCATTCCACTAAATGAAACATGCGTTTCATTCAAAAAAGGAGCTGCGTCTCATATAATGAAATTATGCGTCCAGCAGTTGTCCAGACGCAGTGATGAAAATTGCGTCCAGGGAAAAATGCGAAAGTTGCGTTTAACAAAAAGGACAAAAGCCATAATGACCTGATTGGAGTTGATTAGCAGTGCATTAAATGCAGAAAGGATGCGAATCTTCACATTAAAGACCAGATATGAGTCTGATGAGACTCGCGTCTGAGGAGGGAGAGAGAAAATGAGAAAAATATAAATATAATATCTGGATAGACTCTTGTATCGGGGGAAAACACCGAAAACTCCGGAAAAGCCCGAAAATGAAGTAACTCGAAAAGCTTCTCAAAAATTCTCAAAAATAATAAATATTATTTTAAGATTTTTTGGTGAAATCAATTTTCAGAGATTCAATCTCGTTTTCAAAATAAAAATCCTGAAGTCAACCCTCAATAACGGTCTATACCGGGTCGGCCGGATTTTGATAAAATCTGAAAAATCTCAAAAAATGTATTTAAATAGAAAATATAATTTTAAGAAGTTATGGGAAAGTCGTTTCATAAAATTCAACTCCGTTTATAAATTAAAAATCCGAGAATCGGTCAGTGGTACTGGCCGACACCGGTTTTGAAGATTTTCAATTTAATTTTGGAAAAATTTCAGAAAATCATGAAAAATTTAAAATATTGAAAAATGATATTTAAAACTGAAATCAGTCAAATTTGAATAGTAGAAAGACTAAATCGAGTAATAACCTGAGATCGGGTCCCCGGTTCAGACTAGGGCTGAATCCGAGTCCACGAATCCGGATCCAAGGTAAAACGATCATATAAATAATTCATAATACAAAACAAATACAAAGAAAATCAAAAAAATACGATCAAGAAATCTGAATACGCAACTAAGTACGTATTCCGGGAGCGGGGTGTTACATTCCACCCACCTTACAAAAATTGCGTCCTCGCAATTTCGATAAGGGGAAGATGAACACAGGAGAGACCAGGGTCGACAATGAGAGAATGATAAAGTGGAATATTTACGAAAGATTACCAACTCAAAATACAAAAGATCAGGGCAGCGGTTACAGTGACATCCTCAAGATTCCTGTTCTGGATACTGGGCTTCATATTCTGCTGTTGCTTGGTCTGATGCCTCTACTGACATGTTGTAGACTTGGCCTTTATCATGATCTACTCTAGTTCTAGGTCCTCTCTGCGGCTGATCATATTGCTGGGGCGGGAATGGAGCTCTTCGGTCTACGGGTTCTGGGTTCCTTCTCAGTGGTGGAGCTGGAAGTTCCGGGGTTGTTGCTAGTGCTGGAAATGTTGATGGTGTTGGATAGGTCCTCTTGAATGGGCAATCACCTGTCGAATGATTACCAGATCCACATACCAAACATAGTCCATTAGCCCTTTGGCAGTTGTGTTGGATGTGTCCGGGCTTTTGGCAGTACCCACATATCATCTGCTGAGGGGGAGGTCAGAATGGTCGCTTGACTATCGGCTCGTTGGTGGTCCTGGCTGCGTCTTCTTTGTTCATCAACTGAAAGGGCCTCTTTACTGATTTGTTCTGAACCTGGTTCTCATTCTTCCTCTCCAGTCCTCGTTCTACTTCACGGGCAATGGAGAGAACCTGGGAGTATGTCTTCAGCTGTTGAGGAATAAGATACATCTGGACATCCATCTTCAGCCCTTGCTGAAATCTGCTCGCGCGTTTTTCTTCGTCTGCCACCATGTAGGGAGCAAATCTGCTGAGCCTCAAGAATTCGGCAGCATATTCATCAACTGACCGGTTTCGCTGTTGTAACCGGATAAATTGTTCTTCCATGTCCCTTTGAGCTGTTACAGGGAAGAATCTCTCGTAGAAACCTTTGAGAACTGGTCCCAGGTGATGGGTTTCTTCAGTGTCGCTTCTTCCGCCAACCACCATGTTCGGGCCACATTCTTCAATTGTATCTTGGCCACTTTCACTTGGTTCTCATCAGGGACTCGGGCTGCCTTCAAAAGATCTGTCTTGTCTACCAGTCACTGTTCTGCATCTAGGGTTTCTCTGTACCCGAAAAGATCGCCGGCTGTAATCTTCTGAAGTCTGACACATTACCTGGTCTCTGCTCTCGTGGTACAACCAACAGTCCTTGACGTAGAAGCTCTGTCTGCTGTTGTTGACTCTGCATCATCCCTTGAAGTACCCTCATCAGGCTATCATTGTCTCTGTTGGATCCATCTTGAGAAGTACCAGCACCGTTACGTGTTCCCCATCTTTCCATATCTGAGTTGGTTGAAGGAGGTAACAAGAAGGAGCTAGAAGGTAAAAAGATTAAAGGGTCTCAGGATTCAAGAAATGGATCAGAAGGAAGAGATAGATAACTCTGTACTTGTAGTTGGATTGTATAATCAGGACTCTTGTATTCCAGTTGCAAATTTCTTTACCATTAATTTGCCGTCTGGGCGCACTGAGGATGTGAGAACCTAGGCTCTGATACCATCCTGTAACGCCCCGATCCCGCGGATACGGAGACGTTACTGCGACGTATATACGCAGGTCAGAAATACCCTCACGTATATACGCTAAGCATCAGTACAGGCAAGAATCAGAGTACGAAAGCATGTGGTGCATTATACTTTCCGACATAAGAGTACAATTATAAAGTTATCACCAGATGTGACAAATATTACAAGAATATTACATCACCGATAGGTGCAAGTGCGAGAATTCAAAGAGATGTACAAGTATGAACAATATAAAGGCACTCACAAGTTTACAGAAGAAAAACTCGAGAGGCGTACATGGGGCCTGAAAGGATAGAGCTTCAGATGGTCTGCTGGAGTTCCAAGCTACCGCTGCACCTCCCAGGTCAGCAACAAAGAGAATCCCCTAGCTCCAAGCTCCAGGACCTAGACATGAGGATCCAGAGGAGTCAGAACTCCCCCAGCGAGTGGTGATGCGAATGCCAGATGGCGTGCCAAGATAAGTACAAGTGTATCGATAAAACCGAATCATAATCATGCATTGAAAATCGTGTGGTGAGCATAAGCATGCAAAAGCAAGTCGATACATAACAAGTGATATCAGGTGGGGAATACTCATGATATGATAAGATAAGGGAAGGTAACGAGACGAGAAGTAAAGTAGATAGGGCAACACCAGATATCTCCTAAACTAACATAAAACTGACAAAACCGAATAAAACCGAGTACGAGCAAATCCAATTGTACAGGTTTAGGTCACGGCTCCATGAGATTAGTACATCGAAGGAATAATCCAAACAAGGAAACCCTCATCTATATACCTTTATCCATGTCACCATAATCCAAGCGCATACAACCCGAGTTACAAAACGGCACAACAAATTGTATATTAGCATCTTATTATAATTGGGGCCGTCTAAGTTCTAGCTTCAGTATGCGTCCCATTCCACATACCTCCACTTACAACTTATAGAGCAAGTTATTTGAAAACTGATAAAGTTCGATGAATCATGTTTCGGATGGGTCCCGTACATGCCCGAGACAACGGTCCAGGAGTATCCGGTGCTGAGCCGGAATGTACCGCTAGGTACCGGGACTTATTTACGCCCGAACAGGAATAGAGTATCGCAGATCCCATAGAAATAGGCCTAGGGCATGTGCATACCCGGCAGGAATAATCAGGATTAGGGGTGCCAGCACACCCCACGGAATCCCTGGTGGCCGCCAGGTGATCCCTCAAGTATGTGGCCACCGCGACTCGATAAGACCACCATAAACATGATTAATCAGGGCCCATCAATTTCCCCCAAATCGGGTACAAGTTGTCTTATAATAATTTAATATGTAGTCAGCAATTCACAAGAATAAAAGGATCAGGACATGATCAGGAATTCAGGAGTACATGAATACTATTGATCCGGGTCACTGTATATATAATACAGGATAACAAGCACATGATTCAAGTCATTGTATGTAATACAGAATAACACGGCAGGATTCCCGTGAATGTGATGATCACAGGTCAGGTATCAATATGTCAGGAGGCAGTTGGTAAGTCATGTCAGGTGATAACACATCAGTTGCTAAATGATACAGACAGGTGTGTGTCAAGAGTTAATATAACAAGTATGTACATCACAATATAAAATGGGAATACCGATACAAATATATAATGCAATACAAGTCAACCCGACAATGCGGGAAGGCCCAAGGGAAGGTAAGGACACTCGCCTAGAACTTCAGAAAACACCGTGAAATGCCTGATATCCGGAATCCAGGAAATCAACGCGTAAACGCGTTCAATATAAAGGAGGAGAAAGAATGGAGACGCGGAAATCGCAGACGCGGGAGTCGCGCTGCGTAGATGTCACAAACACGGGGTTCGAAACCCGCGTTAAAGCTAGGACACGAGAAGAACGCGGAAGCGGACGTGGGTTCCGCGTCGCGTTAACACGAGAACGCGAGAATCGCATTAAACAAATAACAAGAACGGGAAGATCGCGTTAAGGAATTGCTTGGACGCGGGGTGAACTCCGCGTCTAGCAATTAACAAGAGAAAGAGAGTGACAGGGAGTGAGACGCAAGGGTGAGGGGGAGACGCAGGAAAGAAGGGGGAAAACAGGGAAGAAAGGGAAAGGAAAAGGAAAAAGAAAGGAAGGAAAAGAAAAGAAAGGAAAGAAAGAAAGAAGGAAAGGGGGAAAGGGAGAGGGGATGGCCGGTCACGGCTTGGCCAGCGGCAGCCGGAGGTGGCCGGAGACGGGTGGCCAAAGCCCCAAGCCCAATCAATGGTGGTGCAAGTATAGTTGAAAATGAAAAATTGGAGTTTTGAAAACGAGGCTTCGGAGAACGAAGCTATACCTCGTTAGAAAGAGTATTCCGAGGAGAGAAAGATGGCGTGATTCGTGCTGGTCAAGGTGGTGTAGGTAGTGGTGGGGAAGGTGGTGAAGTTGTGGTGGAAGTGGATTTCCTGGTGTTTCTTGGTGGAAAAGAGGAAGAAGAAGGTGGTGTGGAGGTGGTGTTGTGGTTGTTGGAATGGTGGAAATGATGGAGGAAATAAAGGTGGTGGAATAGGTGGTGGAAAAGATGGAGGAGGTGGAAAGAATGGCCGGCCAAAGGGAGGACAAGGCTGTTTTTGGGCTGTCTTCTTTGTTGGCTACTGTTGGAGAAGAAAGAAGAGAGAAAAAAATGAAAGAGAAGGCAAGAAAAGGGGGTGTATATATAAGGGTTTGTTTAGATAATTACAAGTGCCATTCCACTAAATGAAACATGCGTTTCTTTCAAAAAAGGAGCTGTGTCTCATATAATGAAATTATGCGTCCAGCAGTTGTCCAGACGCAGTGATGGAAATTGCGTTCAGGAAAAAATGCGAAAGTTGCGTTTAACAAAAAGGACAAAAGCCATAATGACCTGATTGGAGTTGATTAGCAGTGCATTAAATGCAGAAAGGATGCGAATTTTCGCATTAAAGACCAGATATGAGTCTGGTGAGACTCGCGTCTGAGGAGAGAGAGAGAAAATGAGAAAAATATAAATATAATATCTGGATAGACTCTGGTATCGGGGGAAAACACCGAAAACTCCGGAAAAGCCCGAAAAATGAAGTAACTCGAAAAGCTTCTCAAAAATTCTCAAAAATAATAAATATTATTTTAATATTTTTGGTGAAATCTATTTTCAGAGATTCAATCTCGTTTTCAAAATAAAAATCCTGAAGTCAACCGTCAATAATAGTCTATACCGGGTCGGCCGGATTTTTATAAAATCTGAAAAATCTCAGAAAATGTATTTAGATAGAAAATATTATTTTAAGAAGTTATTGAAAAGTCGTTTCTTAAAATTTAACTCCGTTTATAAATTAAAAATCCGAGAATCGGTCAGTGGTACTGGCCGACACCGGTTTTGAAGATTTTCAATTTAATTCTGGAAAAATTCCAGAAAATCTTGAAAAATTTAAAATATTAGAAAATGATATTTGAAACTGAAATCAGTCAAATCTGAATATCAGAAAGACTAAATCGAGCAATAACCTGAGATCGGGTCCCCGGTTCAGACTATGGCTGAATCCGAGTCCACGAATCCGGATCCAAGGTAAAACGATCATATAAATAATTCATAATACAAAATAAATATAAAAAGTAAATCAAAAAAATACGATCAAGAAATCTGAATACGCAACTAAGTACGTATTCCGGGAGCGGGGTGTTACATTCCACCCACCTTACAAAAATTGCGTCCTCGCAATTTCGATAAGGGGAAGATGAACACAGGAGAGACCATGGTCGACAATGAGAGAATGATAAAGTGGAATATTTACAAAAGATTACCAACTCAAAATACAAAAGATCAGGGCAGCGGTTACAGTGACATCCTCAAGATTCCTGTTCTGGATACTGGGTTCATATTCTGCTGTTGCTTGGTCTGATGCCTCTACTGACATGTTGTAGACTGGGCCTTTACCATGATCTACTCTAGTTCTAGGTCCTCTCTGCGGCTGATCATATCGCTGGGGCGGGAATGGAGCTCTTCGGTCTACGGGTTCTGGGTTCCTTCTCAGTGGTGGAGCTGGAAGTGCCGGGGGTGTTGCTAGTGCTGGAAATGTTGATGGTGTTGGATAGGTCCTCTTGAATGGGCAATCACCTGTCGAATGATTACCAGATCCACATACCAAACATAGACCATTAGCCCTTCGGCAGTTGCGTTGGATGTGTCCGGGCTTTTGGCAGTACCCACATATCATCTGCTGAGGGAGATCGGAATGGTCGCTTGACTATCGGCTCGTTGGTGGTCCTGGCTGCATCTTCTTTGTTCATCAACTGAAAGGGCCTCTTTACTGATTTGTTCTGAACCTGGTTCTCATTCTTCCTCTCCAGTCCTCGTTCTACTTCACGGGCAATGGAGAGAACCTGGGAGTATGTCTTCAGCTGTTGAGGAATAAGATACGTCTGGACATCCATCTTCAGCCCTTGCTGAAATCTGCTCGCGCATTTTTCTTCGTCTGCCACCATGTAGGGAGCAAATCTGCTGAGCCTCAAGAATTCGGCAGCATATTCATCAACTGACCGGTTTCGCTGTTGTAACCGGATAAATTATTCTTCCATGTCCCTTTGAGCTGTTACAGGGAAGAATCTCTCGTAGAAACCCTTTGAGAACTGGTCCCAGGTGATGGGTTTCTTCAGTGTCGCTTCTTCCGCCAACCACCATGTTCGGGCCACATTCTTCAATTGTATCTTGGCCACTTCCACTTGGTTCTCATCAGGGACTCGGGCTGCCTTCAAAAGATCTGTCGTGTCTACCAGTCACTGTTCTGCATCTAGGGGTTTCTCTGTACCCGAAAAGATCGCCGGCTGTAATCTTCTGAAGTCTGACACATTACCTGGTCTCTGCTCTCGTGGTACAACCAACAGTCCTTGACGTAGAAGCTCTGTCTGCTGTTGTTGACTCTGCATCATCCCTTGAAGTACCCTCATCAGGCTATCATTGTCTCTGTTGGATCCATCTTGAGAAGTACCAGCACCGTTACGTGTTCCCCGTCTTTCCATATCTGAGTTGGTTGAAGGAGGTAACAAGAAGGAGCTAGAAGGTAAAAAGATTAAAGGGTCTCAGGATTCAAGAAATGGATCAGAAGGAAGAGATAGATAACTCTGCACTTGTAGTTGGATTGTATAATCAGGACTCTTGTATTCCAGTTGCAAATTTTTTTACCATTAATTTGCCGTCTGGGCGCACTGAGGATGTGAGAACCTAGGCTCTGATACCATCCTGTAACGCCCCGATCCCGCGGATACGGAGACGTTACTGCGACGTATATACGCAGGTCAGAAATACCCTCACGTATATACGCTAAGCATCAGTACAGGCAAGAATCAGAGTACGAAAGCATGTGGTGCATTATACTTTCCAACATAAGAGTACAATTACAAAGTTATCACCAGATGTGACAAATATTATAAGAATATTACATCACCGATAGGTGCAAGTGCGAGAATTCAAAGAGATGTACAAGTATGAACAATATAAAAGCACTCAAAAGTTTCACAGAAGGAAAACTCGAGAGGCGTACAGGGGGCCTGGAAGGATAGAGCTTCAGATGGTCTGCTGGAGTTCCAAGCTACCGCTGCACCTCCCAGGTCAGCAACAAAGAGAATCCCCTAGCTCCAAGCTCCAGGACTTGGACATGAGGATCCAGAGGAGTCAGAACTCCCCCAGCGAGTGGTGATGCGAATGCCAGATGGCGTGCCAAGATAAGTACAAGTGTATCGATAAAACCGAATCATAATCATGCATTGAAAACCGTGTGGTGAGCATAAGTATGCAAAAGCAAGTAGATACATAACAAGTGATATCAGGTGGGGAATACTCATGATATGATAAGATAAGGGAAGGTAACGAGACGAGAAGCAAAGTAGATAGGGCAACACCAGATATCTCCTAAACTAATATAAAAACTGACAAAACCGAATAAAATCGAGTACGAGCAAATCCGATTGTAAAGGTTTAGGTCACGGCTCCATGAGATTAGTACCTCGAAGGAATAATCCAAACAAAAAAACCCTCATCTATATACCTTTATCCCATGTCACCATAATCCAAGCGCATACAACCCGAGTTACAAAACGGCACAACAAATTATATATTAGCATCTTATTATAATTGGGGCCGTCTAAGTTCTAGGCTTCAGTATGCGTCCCATTTCACATACCTCCACTTACAACTTATAGAGCAAGTTATTTGGAAACTGATAAAGTTCGATGAATCATGTTTCGGATGGGTCCCGTACATGCCCGGGACAACGGTCCAGGAGTATCCGGTGCTGAGCCGGAACGTACCGCTAGGTACCGGACTTATTTACGCCCGAACAGGAATAGAGTATCGCAGATCCCAAAGAAATAGGCCTAGGGCGTGTGCATAACCGGCATGAATAATCAGGAGTAGGGTGCCAGCACACCCCACGGAATCCCTGGTGGCCACCAGGTGATCCCTCAAGTATGTGGCCACGCACGACTCGATAAGACCACCATAAACATGATTAATCAGGGCCCATCAGTTTTTCCAAACCGGGTACAAGTTGTCTTATAATAATTTAATATGTAGTCAGTAATTCACAAGAATAAAAGGATCAGAACATGATCAGGAATTCAGGAGTACATGAATACTGTAGGTTCACCTAGAGGGGGGGTGAATAGGTGATGGCTAATCTAATGGTCACTTAATGCTTAATAATGCGGAAGCTAAAACAATTATGACCTAATTAAATCTTTTACACTAAACACTATGTATAACACAAGAGTGTTGCCGAATTTCTCGTGAAGGGCTCTGGACAAACTCCTCTAGATTCCCTTGAATGGGTTGAGGTGCCGCGTTGGTTCTCTTGGTTAAATACAAGTGTTAGCAAACAACCCAAGCAAGTATCACAATTTAAGCTCACAAGTATATCATGCATATAATGATGAACAATAAAGAATGCAAGATATAAACAAGTAAGGGGGAGAGAGAGAAAAGGCAATCGCAAACACAAGGGATTGTTTCGAGGTTCGAGCACACTTGCTCTACATCCCCGCCTTCGACACACGAAGGATTTCCACTATGCAAGATCCCAATGGATCTCTCCTCGGTGCCGCAACACCTACAAGCCCTCGGACTCCCTAGTCCCGTACACACGCAAGCTCACTAGCTCGCCGAGGCCGCACCTCAAACACGGAGTTCGCACCCGAACTCGAAACAACGCGGACACACACGTCCGCCTCCTCAAGAAATAAGAAAAGATCTCTTGGTGATCTAAACACTTTGATCACCACAAAAGCTCTCACTACAACACTCCTATAAGATGAATAGCAATGGATAGCTCAAGTGTTTGTGTGAGAAAACAAGGAAAGAGATGGTGGAGGAAAACTCAAAGAATCTCTTTTACACTCTTGATAAAACTTTCCTTTTGATTGGAAATATTTGCTCTCTATTTTGTGGAGAAAAACTTCTGAAAAGAGTGGGAAAAACTGGCTCTAAACTATCTCCAAATCTTAAAGAAAACAGCCCCCAAATGACCCTTTATATAGAGTCTGGAAAACTAGCCGTTGGGGCTTTGTCAGAGCTGCCGGTCGACCCGTACGGTCGACCGCCAACGGTCAGAAATCCGACCGTTGGAGCCACGGTCGACCGCCTGGGTCGACCGACCCACTGGAGCTGAGAGTCGAACTCTCTGTCGGTCGACCCGTACGGTCGGCCGAACTTTCCAGAGAGCAGAGCTCTCTGGAGCGGTCGACCGGCACGGTCGGCCGTCCTCCAGTGCACAAAGGCGTGCACATCTGTGCACGTCGGTCGACCGGTCCGGTCGGCCGACTCCAGGATTAGTCGACTATAAAGGTAGGCAAGTCGACTAGCTGAAGCCTGAAAACAGTTTTCTGGGATTAAAAAGTTAGTCTTTTTGGCTCAAATAAAATCCCATAAAATACTTAAAAATCTACAAAAATAGTTTTATCAATATACTTTGATAAACAAACATGCTTGCACAAAATCAAGGCATGTTATAAAAGATTGGACTATTTTTGTAAGTTGGAAATATTTGGCTCATGATAAAAACTGTATTTTCCAAAACATGTTTTCTAAACTTTATTTTTTCAAAACATCTTCAAATACAAAAACAAGATATTATAATTCATTTTAAGGCATAGTGTGTATGGATATGATCCACTACACAATCAAGATGAAATATCTATATTTTTGGCATTATACTCTAAATATGGTTTTGGTTAAAAGATAAGTATATGAGAAACACCAAAAACCAAAATTGTATTTTTTCAAAATGAAAAATCTTTTCTAAAACAAACTAATCAAGAGAGTGTGTGTGTGTACTTGAGCAATCCACCAACTATCTATCCTTTATATTTTTAACTAAAACAAAAACAAAATCTTATACCTAGACACAAGTCTTCATCTTCTTGAAGTCTTCACTTGAAGGCTTCTCATCTTCTTGACTTGGTCCAAGCTTGATTCAAAAGCTCCTTGGATCACACTGTGCTAGCTTCAAATCTTGACATTTTATCCTTTGTTGAGCTATGCACCTACTAAGATCTTGATAATGAATCTGTCACTAATTAAACACAAGATCATTAGTAAACATAACTTCATGAGTTGATCATCATCAAAACTAGGGTGATAGGCCTTTGGGCCAACAATCTCCCCCTTTTTGATGATGACAAAACTCATGAGGTTATATATGCATGGATTAAAGTAAAGCTTCAAAGAAGCTCCCCCTTAACTCATGCATAGACATAAATAATAATATATGACAATGAAGCTCATAAATATGTATGCAAATGTATGGAGATAAAACATGCAACAAGCATAAATCAAAATCTTTTTCTCCTATTTGCAATACAAAAATATATGCATGATGAACAAGGAAGACAATACTTCTCCCCCTTAAGCAATGAAAACATGCATATAAATTCAAATACTTTCTCCAAATCTTGACATTTTATCCTTTGTTGAGCTATGCACCTACTAAGATCTTGATAATGAATCTGTCACTAATTAAAGACAAGATCATTAGTAAACATAACTTCATGAGTTGATCATCATCAAAACTAGGGTGATAGGCCTTTGGGCCAACAATCTCCCCCTTTTGATGATGACAAAACTCATGAGGTTATATATGCATGGATTAAAGTAAAGCTTCAAAGAAGCTCCCCTTAACTCATGCATAGACATAAATAATAATATATGACAATAAAGCTTATAAATATGTATGCAAATGTATGAAGATAAAACATGCAACAAGCATAAATCAAAATCTTTTTCTCCTATTTGCAATACAAAAATATATGCATAATGAACAAGGAAGACAAATACTTCTCCCCCTTAAGCAATGAAAACATGCATATAAACTCAAATACTTCTCCCCCTTTTTGTCACTCATCAACAAAGGGTTCAAAGTAAAATCAAATCAAACAAATTTTTCTCCCCCTTTTTGTCAAAAACAAAAAATCAAGAAGGGGTTAAACAAATCAATCAATAAAGATTTATATGCGATATACATTCATGAAGAGGAAGACGCTAAGTTAGCTTCCCTACACATATACATTACATAAAAGAGGGATGAAAAGCCCTAATTCACATAACGCATATTATGTAATGCATAAGAGGAGATGTGAAGCTCCCCCTACACACGTATATCATATAAAGAAGAGTTTTTGTAATATCCCTAATCTAAACTACTGTATTTTTAATTTTCTGAAGTATTAATTTTAATTTACAAATTATTTTATCAACTGAATCTATTATTTTCTTTCTTGTGATTATTATTAATATTATTAGTGTTGCTATTGTTACTGTTAATTATTATTATTATTACTATCTTGTAATGTTATTGGTATTATTAATGTTATTATTTTGGTTAAGTAATGTTACTACTAATGTTGGATTATTATTTTGTAGTGGTGTATTCCTTTTCCCTTGATTTCCATTCATGTCTTATTCCTATCCATACCCATTTGGAATTCAAGCCCATACCCATTCACATTACCCATTAGTGATCCGATACCCATTACTCTATTTGGATTCTTTACCCATTTTCTTGATTACCCATCTACCCATTTGGATTCCTAATCCTACCCATTTAGCCCAATAACCAAATACCCAATTATCTATTTGGATCCAAACCCTCAACCCATTAGCATATCCGCTACCCGATAACCCGAAACCCATTATTCAAATCCTAACTACATGATCTAAATCCCAACCTAACCCCCCTAAATCTCCACCAAATCCTAACCCTAAGCTAATCTCTCCCTTAATCCTCCCACGTCCAGCCGCACCCCCATCCAACACCAGTAGGCCATGGCCTTCTCCAACCACCCAGCCGCCCATTGATCCAGTCCATGGCCGAGCAAGCTTCAACCCCGAAGCCACACCATCAGGCCAAGCAACGATCAACCATTGGTGGCATCTCCTCCCATTGGTCGTGCACAGTCCACCACGACAAGATCTCCAATCCCTCTCCAGGCTGCGGCACTTTCCCAGCACAGCAGCCCCATGACACTTCCAGGCTGACCTCCATCCATCAGCAGGCCGCAGAGGACACGACAGCAGCTCGGCAGTCCCCGCATCCCAGATCTGTGCACAGCCCTGTTGGCCGAGCACGGCCCAGATCTCCTCCGCGCAGCCAGCGCAGCGCACACGACAGCCCCGTGTGCGCAGTCCAGACCGCCGCCTCCCCAGATCAGTAGCACGGCAACGACGGCCATCAGCAGTAGCGAGTCCTCCTCCAGCAGGCCGTGCACCTCTCCACCTCAGGCCGGACCCCCTCCAGCCCTGTTCCCTTGGCAGCGCGGCACCGAGCAGCAGCAGGTCGCGCACGGGATCCCCATCAACAGCAACACGGCAGACTTCTCCGGCAAATCTGCAGCAGATCCATGTCCGCGCAGCCACAACGGCGACAGCAGCACGGAACCACCAACAGCGTCCACAACAGCAACTCGGCGATCTCCGATAGGCCCTCGACGCGCACGGCAGCGAACGGCATTCGATGTGAGTGTCTCTTCCTCCTTCTCTCTTTTATTAAGTGATTGCAACTATTATTGTATATGTTATATAATTGTTGAGTAGAATACTTAGATTACATGTTTATGTATGGAGATCGTTATGTTTGGATGTGGACCGACATCCCTTTACGTTACCATGATTGAATGTATAGGGATATGTATGCACACATATATATGATGTTGGAATCTCTTGTTTACCTCATGAGTGTTGGACAATTTGTGTATAGACATAATGTAGAACCTATGTGTTGTGGGAAGTGTGCATGAGAGAAGCAGTGAGTCCCTTTGATAGATTGAGAGTATGTGCGGAATTGAATCTGTATCAGGTTGCAGCTCCATTAGTCGACTGGCCCACTCTGTTAGTCGACTAATACCCTTATTAGTCGACTAACTATTTCCTTGTAGTCGACTAGGCCCCCTCCAGAATAATTGTTGACTCTCTGTTTGTCCACTGTAATCGACCATTAGTCGACTTGTCACCTTTTGTAGTCGACTAACAGCATGTATAGTCGACTTACCCCTAGCTTATAGTCGACTAATTGAGTATCCTGGAAGGGTGTAGCTCTCTGTTTCCTTGTTAGTCGACTTAGTCCACTTTATAGTCGACTAATCCTCCCCTAGTCGACTTACTAATCTCCTCTAGTCGACTAATGATTTTCTGACTGCTGTGTTTAGCATCCTTATTGGATGGAGACTTTATCCTTGAATTATGTATTGGCTATAGATGAATGAACATGATTTCGAGAGATGGATATTGGTGGTAATGACTTGATCTAATAGATCTTAGATGCTGGTACATGTCATATACCGAGTGTTGGGATATAATGACTGATCTTAATAGAAGGGGGAATTGTGAATACTTATGGATTAGGGTAGATTGATGGAGAGAGAGAGAGGACTAGTACTGATTATGGATATATGTTGGAACGACGATTAATGTATCAGATTTCTTGATGTGTATTGATACTTGACGATCATGGAGCTATTGGAGATAAGAGTTGGTTGTAATGACTCGGATTATTAGAAGCTAGAGTTCGTCGATGTACCAATTGACTATATTATTTGAATATGGATGAGTTGTTAGTCTTGACTTATAGGTGAACTATTTTAGATTGTAGTTCTTTGAGGACATTTCCATTCCTTACTTGTGATCTTGGTGTCTGTTATATTAGTTGATCTTGAGGATACCAATAGACTGCTATTTATTGCTGTTACTCAGTAATAGGGAATAGAATTATTGTGAGAGTAAATCCATCGATATCGGTGATATTATATATTCAGAGTTTGATGGCTTTTACTGTTTGATCTCTGTTATTGGTGACCTGAGGATTAGAGTAGATTGACATGATGAGAGAACTGGTTATTGATTCATTAAACTTGTGGATTACTGTACCGGATTACTTTGACATGGATTGATTTGACGGTCAGGATGACTATTGAGGGCAGGTTCATGATGACTATCGATATCAGCTATGGTTATATGCAGTACAGGCATATGAGATATTGACTGGTTCTAGATTAGACTGTTCATTGAGCAACATTTGGATTCGTTATTGTATAAATTCATGTTATTGAAAGTTACTGGGAAAATATTGTCAGACTGTAACACATTCATTGTTATATTGTTCTACCGTTCACACGGTATTATTGTTCACATTGTTATTGTTACATTGATATTGTTATTGTCACCGTATGGTCCCAGTAATCGAAATGACATGGATATTGATTGTTGTGAATGATAATATAAATTGAACAACTTACACTGGGATTGGGAAAATTAATGGAGGAGACAGCGTCTGTATTTTGGGTGGACCTAGGATACAGGTTGCGCAGCCGAGATACGGTTCCACTGCAGGGTTCCGGGGGATGACTGACATCCCGTATTGTTCATATTGTCATTGTATTGACACATTGTTATTGTTATTGTTATTGACTACCTAGCGGTAGGACCTGGTTCAGCGCCAGGTGATTGGGCCGTGGTTCCGGGTATGTACGAAACCCACCTAAAGCATGGACAATATCTCTTCCACTAATTTTAATAACTTAGGACCCTGATTGACACGTGTGGTAGGCGTAGTATGGGATGCGTCTACTGCATGTGGCAATTGGTGTTCGCTGACATAATAAATGATAATAAATTGTTTATAGCATATTGTGACCGACTATAATCACATGACTGTATACATGATTGTAACCAGGACCAGATTATTTTAATCAAGACCAGACTTGTGACCAGATTTATATACCTGCCTAGTGACATGTGATAGGTTACCTATTGTGACATCAGTTGCTTGCTTACTATTGATCAGTTGTTGCCTATCTTTATTCGTGTTGTTATCATATTTATTACAGTTCTGTTATTTATTTGTTATATGGTCTCTTATATCTGCAGTTGTTTTGATTACTATTTATGCACATTGTTTCTCATGCACGAGCTTTTTCCTTTACACACACACTCACCATGGTCGCGTTCTGACGACCCTGGGTTTGCACGTCCAGATATTGGACGTTTTGTTTCTATCGTGCAGGTGTTCGATGAGACGGTACGCTTTGCGAGGAGCTTGGGTCCTCTCCCTTTTATTCTGGTATTCTAACCTCTTTTTATTCCTGTTCCTATATTTTTCTTGATTCATGCATATCAGATTCACTCTCTATTCCAGTGCTTTTCATATGCTATCATTGTGTTAGACTTTATATGTATTATTGCAGTGATTATTGATAAATCTTGGTTTAGATTTATAGCTTGTTCAGGTTACTTTAGGCTTAGCGTATATATGTGGGGTATTTTTCTCGCGTATATACGTCGCCGACTCTCGTCGCGACTCCGTTTCCGTGTATTTTAGGAAGCGGGGCGTGACAGGGTTTTCTTGGTATCAGAGCCAGGTTTCGACATAAATCAGACTTGACTCTTACCAGTAACTTGAAATAAGTTATAATTACACTGCAATATACATATACTATCCATACAATGATATTGTATCCACTTTGAATTGATTGTCCTCCCTTTGAAAATCCATCCCTTTAAATCTTCCAATCTCCCTGATTGCATCTATTCTTTCAGAGTAATCTTGATTCCTATTCTCCTTGTCTATTCTATTTTTCTGATCTTATCTTTTGGGAATTGTTCACTTCATGTTGAAGTCGGTAGCAGAGATCAGAGCACGCAGCGGAAGCGTGGTGTCCCAGCGAGGCGACATAGAAGCTTATTGTTTTCTCCCTGTATTTTGATTTTCTTATCATTCCCTACTTTATTTGAATTTCGAGGACGAAATTTTTATTAAGGTGGGTAGAATGTAATATCCCTAATCTAAACTACTGTATTTTTAATTTCCTGAAGTATTTATTTTAATTTACAAATTATTTTATCAACTGAATCTATTATTTTCTTTCTTGTGATTATTATTAATATTATTAGTGTTGCTATTGTTACTGTTAATTATTATTATTATTACTATCTTGTAATGTTATTGGTATTATTAATGTTATTATTTTGGTTAAGTAATGTTACTACTAATGTTGGATTATTATTTTGTAGTGGTGTATTCCTTTCCCTTGATTTCCATTCATGTCTTATTCCTATCCATACCCATTTGGAATTCAAGCCCATACCCATTCACATTACCCATTGGTGATCCGATACCCATTACTCTATTTGGATTCTTTACCCATTTTCTTGATTACCCATCTACCCATTGGATTCCTAATCCTACCCATTTAGCCCAATAACCTAATACCCAATTATCTATTTGGATCCAAATCCTCAACCCATTAGCATATCCGCTATCCGATAACCCGAAACCCATTATCCAAATCCTAACTACTTGATTTAAATCCCAACCTAACCCCCCTAAATCTCCACCAAATCCTAACCCTAAGCTAATCTCTCCCTTAATCCTCCCACATCCAGCCGCACCCCCATCCAACACCAGCAGGCCATGGCCTTCTCCAACCACCCAGCCGCCCATTAATCCAGTCCATGGCCGAGCAAGCTTCAACCCCGAAGCCACACCATCAGGCCAAGCAACGATCAACCATTGGTGGCATCTCCTCCCATTGGTCGTGCACAGTCCACCACGGCAAGATCTCCAATCCCTCTCCAGGCTGCGGCACTTTCCCAGCACAGCAGCCCATGACACTTCCAGGCCGACCTCCATCCATCAGCAGGTCGCAGAGGACACGGCAGCAGCTCGGCAGTCCCCGCATCCCAGATCTGTGCACAGCCCTGTTGGCCGAGCACGGCCCGGATCTCCTCCGCGCAGCCCGCGCAGCGCACACGACAGCCCCGTGTGCGCAGTCCAGACCGCCGCCTCCCCAGATCAGTAGCACGGCAACGACGACCATCAGCAGCAGCGAGTATTCCTCCAGCAGGCCGTGCACCTCTCCACCTCAGGCCGGACCCCCTCCAGCCCTGTTCCCTTGGCAGCGCGGCACCGAGCAGCAGCAGGTCGCGCACGGGATCCCCATCAATAGCAACACGGCAGACTTCTCCGGCAAATCTGCAGCAGATCCATGTCCGCGCAGCCACAACGGCGACAGCAGCACGGCAACACCAACAGCGTCCACAACAGCAACTCGGCGATCTCCGACAGGCCCTCGACGCGCACGGCAGCGAACGACATTCGATGTGAGTGTCTCTTCCTCCTTCTCTCTTTTATTAAGTGATTGCAACTATTATTGTATATGTTATATAATTGTTGAGTAGAATACTTAGATTACATGTTTATGTATGGAGATCGTTATGTTTGGATGTGGACCGACATCCCTTTACGTTACCATGATTGAATGTATAGGGATATGTTTGCACATATATATATGATGTTGGAATCTCTTGTTTACCTCATGAGTGTTGGAAAATTTGTGTATAGACATAATGTAGAACCTATGTGTTGTGGGAAGTGTGCATGAGAGAAGCAGTGAGTCCCTTTGGTAGATTGAGAGTATGTGCGGAATTGAATCTGTATCAGGTTGCAGCTCCATTAGTCGACTGGCCCACTCTGTTAGTCGACTAATACCCTTATTAGTCGACTAACTATTTCCTTGTAGTCGACTAGGCCCCCTCTAGAATAATTGTTGACTCTCTGTTTGTCCACTGTAATCGACCATTAGTCGACTTGTCACCTTTTGTAGTTGACTAACAGCATGTATAGTCGACTTACCCCTAGCCTATAGTCGACTAATTGAGTATCCTGGAAGGGTGTAGCTCTCTGTTTCCCTGTTAGTCGACTTAGTCTACTTTATAGTCGACTAATCCTCCCCTAGTCGACTTACTAATCTCCTCTAGTCGACTAATGATTTTTTGACTGCTGTGTTTAGCTTCCTTATTGGATGGAGACTTTACCCTTGAATTATGTATTGGCTATAGATGAATGAACATGATTTCGAGAGATGGATATTGGTGGTAATGACTTGATCTAATAGATCTTAGATGCTGGTACATGTCATATACCGAGTGTTGGGATATAATGACTGTCTTAATAGAAGGGGAAATTGTGAATACTTATGGATCAGGGTAGATTGATGGAGAGAGAGAGGACTAGTACTGATTATGGATATATGTTGGAACGACGATTAATGTATCAGATTTCTTGATGTGTATTGATACTTGACGATCATGGAGCTATTGGAGATAAGAGTTGGTTGTAATGACTCGGATTATTAGAAGTTAGAGTTCGTCGATGTACCAATTGACTATATTATTTGAATATGGATGAGTTGTTAGTCTTGATTTATAGGTGAACTATTTTAGATTGTAGTTCTTTGAGGACATTTCCATTCCTTACTTGTGATCTTGGTGTCTGTTATATTAGTTGATCTTGATGATACCAATAGACTGCTATTTATTGCTGTTACTCAGTAATAGGGAATAGAATTATTGTGAGAGTAAATCCATCGATATCGGTGATATTATATATTCAGAGTTTAATGGCTTTTACTGTTTGATCTCTATTATTGGTGACCTGAGGATTAGAGTAGATTGACATGATGAGAGAACTGGTTATTGATTCATTAAACTTGTGGGTTACTGTACCGGATTACTTTGACATGGATTGATATTTGACGGTCAGGATGACTATTGAGGGCAGGTTCATGATGACTATCGATATCAGCTATGGTTATATGCAGTACAGGCATATGAGATATTGACTGTGAAATATCACCTAGAGGGGGGGGGGTGAATAGGTGATGGCTAATCTAATGGTCACTTATGAACAAATAATGCGGAATTAAAACTAAGTTGACCAAATTAAACTTCTTTAAATTGAACACTTATGTATAACACAAGAGTGTTGCCGAATTCCCCTTGCGAGGCTCTGGACAAACTCCTCTAGATTCCCCTTGAATGGGTTGAGGTGCCGCGTTGGCTCTCTTGGTTGAATACTAGTGTTAATAACAATCCCAAGCAAGTATAGTAATAATGAGCACAAAGGTATATCATGCATATAAGAGATAAAGACTATAAAGTAATGCAAGATATAAGTGAGACAAAAAGAGTAAGAGAGCAAGAGTGAGCAATCGCAAACACAAAGGGTTTGTTTCGAGGTTCGAGCACACTTGCTCTATATCCCTGCCTTCGACACACGAAGGATTTCCACTATGCACGATCCAACCGGATCTCTCCTTGGTGCCGCAACACCTACAAGCCCTCGGACTCCCAAAGTCCCTTACACACCACAAGCCCACCGGCTCGTCGAGGCCGCACCTCAAGCTACAAGAGTTCGCACCCGAACCCTAAACAACCACGAGCACACTTGCCCGTCTCCTCAAAGTACAAGATGAAATCTTAGTGATCTAAGCACTTGATCACCTACAAAAACTCTCACTACAACACCTATAGGATGAATAGCTCAATGGATGCTCAAGTGTTTGTGTGAGAAAGCAAGGAAAGAAAGCTATGGAGGAAAACTCAAAGAATCACTTTTTACACTCTCTTGATAAAAACTCCCTTTAAGATGGGAAGTATTTGCTCTCTATTTTGTGGAGAAAACTCTTCTCAAAGTATCAGAAAAACAGGCTCAAGAAGTCTCCAAAATCTTGTGTTGAAAACAATGACAAAACCCCAATTTATAGGCTGCCAGAAACCTAGCCGTTGGGTTCTGTCAGTACAGTCGGTCGACCGGGTCGGTCGACCGCCAACGGTCAAAAATCCGACCGTTGGGGCTCTGCGGTCGACCGGCCCGGTCGACCGAATCTACCCGTGAGCACCGCAGTCTCCAGCGGTCGACCGTCCCGGTCGACCGGCCACTGTGCTGCCAGACGTGCACAGTCTGTGCACGTCGGTCGACCGCGAGATCGACCGGCCATGGAGCGGTCGACCGACTCGGTCGACCGGAAAGGCCTGTCAGCCAGTTCCAGGTCTGCACAGTTACGGGATTTGAAAATAGGTCTTTTCACTCAATAAAAATCCCATAAATTCACAGTAAATCTAAAAAATAGTTTTAATCACAATAAAAACTGTTTTTCTAAAAATATGTTTTTCTAAAACTTGTTTTTCCATAACTTCACAAAATACAAAAACAAGATATTTGAGTTCATTTAAAGTATAGTGTGTATGGATATGATCCACTACACAATCATAATGATATATCTATGATTTTGTCATTAAGCATATAACTTGGTTTTGGTTAAAGATGTGTATAATAGAAATACCAAAAACCAAAGTAGATATTTTGTCACAAAGAAAAAATCTTTTTCCAAAATAAAAATTCTTTTCTAAGACATAGAAATCTTTTATGAAAGCAATCCTATCAAGAGTTCTATCAAGAGTGTGTGTGTGATATAACTTGAGCAATCCACCAACTATTCTATCCTTTACATTTTAACTAAAACAAAAACAAAATCTTATACCTAGACACAAGTCTTCATCTTCTTGAAGTCTTCCCTTGAAGTCTTCTCATCTTCTTGACTTGGTCCACATGCAATCCACCGAGCTCATCTCTAGATGTGGTCTTGATGCATAGGCTCGTGAATCGACCGGTGCTAGTTTCCAACTTGACATTTTATCCTTTGTTGAAGCTCCACACCTACTAAGATCTTGATAAGGAATCTGTCACTAATTAAACACAAGATCATTAGTAAACATAACTTCATGAGTTGATCATCATCAAAACTAGAGTGATGGGCCTTTGGGCCAACAGACTGGTTCTAGATTAGACTGTTCATTGAGCAGCATTTAGATTCGTTATTGTATAAATTCATGTTATTGAAAGTTACTGGGAAAATATTGTCAGACTGTAACACATTCATTGTTATATTGTTCTACCGTTCACACGGTATTATTGTTCACATTGTTATTGTTACATGATATTGTTATTGTCACCGTATGGTCCCAGTAATCGAAATGATATGGATATTGATTGTTGTGAATGATAATATAAATTGAACAACTTACACTGGGATTGGGGAAATTAATGGAGGAGACAGCGTCTGTATTTTGGGTGGACCTAGGATACAGGTTGCGCAGCCGAGATACGGTTCCACTGCAGGGTTCCGGGGGATGACTGACATCCCGTATTGTTCATATTGTCATTGTATTGACACATTGTTATGGTTATTGTTATTGACTACCTAGCGGTAGGACCTGGTTCAGTGCCAGGTGATTGGGCCGTGGTTCCGGGTATGTACGAAACCCACCTAAAGTATGGACAATATCTCTTCCACTAATTTCAATAACTTAGGACCCTGATTGACACGTGTGGTAGGCGTAGTATGGGATGCGTCTACTGCATGTGGCAATTGGTGTTCGCTGACATAATAAATGATAATAAATTGTTTATAGCATATTGTGACCGACTATAATCACATGACTGTATACATGATTGTAACCAGGACCAGATTATTATAACCAAGACCAGACTTGTGACCAGATTTATATACCAGCCTAGTGACATGTGATAGGTTACCTATTGTGACATCAGTTGCTTGCTTACTATTGATCAGTTGTTGCCTATCTTTATTCGTGTTGTTATCATGTTTATTACAGTTCTGTTATTTATTTGTTATATGGTCTCTTATATCTGCAGTTGTTTTGATTACTATTTATGCACATTGTTTCTCATGCACGAGCTTTTTCCTTTACACACACACTCACTATGGTCGCGTTCTGACGACCCTGGGTTTGCACGTCCAGATATTGGACGTTTTGTTTCTATCGTGCAGGTGTTCGATGAGACGGTACGCTTTGCGAGGAGCTTGGGTCCTCTCCCTTTTATTCTGGTATTCTAACCTCTTTTTATTCCTGTTCCTATATTTTTCTTGATTCATGCATATCAAATTCACTCTCTATTCCAGTGCTTTTCATATGCTATCATTGTGTTAGACTTTATATGTATTATTGCAGTGATTATTGATAAATCTTGGTTTAGATTTATAGCTTGTTCAGGTTACTTTAGGCTTAGCGTATATATGTGGGGTATTTTCCTCGCGTATATACGTCGCCGACTCTGGTCGCGACTCCGTTTCCGTGTATTTTGGGAAGCGGGGCGTGACAGTTGTCAAGCTCCTCAATTTATAATATACTCAACATGAATCTATATGTAAAAGAGATGTTAAGCTCTCCTTGCATTTAGGAAATACATACCAAAACATTTTTTTTTTTAATTTTCTTAAACAAAATTTTAAAGGTATCAGAGCGGTTGTAAAGCAAACAAATTTTAAGATACCAAATTGAAAATAGTCATTATTGTAAAACATATTGATTCCAATTGAAATTTAACAAATATGAAGTTGAAGCATTTTGATACCAATAGTAAAAAAAATTTTATTTTTCATCATAAACATTGTGCTTTTAAAAGTGTGAACCAATTGAAAGTTAAGCACATGAAACTCATATATATGTATGAAATGAGTATACCAATTGACATTGATACATACATATATAAGAAAATAAAGTATGAGTATATACAAAAAATTATCAATTTAGATACCAATTGAAAGAGTCCAATGATACCAATTGACATAACAATAAGATCAAGTGTATATCTCATTACCTACCACCCATCATATGTTCAAGATAGAAGATTTTCAATGAAGCATACAAGGCATAATCGCCCATCCATCCTCCCATTGATGGTAGGGGTTTTCAAAAATAGATTTGAAAATATTTTAGCATTGAAAATCACTACCAAATGAGGAACAATAACTAGTTAAAAATAAATTTTTGAAAAACTAGTTAAAGATCCTTCAAAAACATGAAATCAAAGCATATGTATTTCATGAATCATACTAAGTACATAAAAGTTCAAGCACTCATAATCCATAAAGCTCAAAATTATCTTGAAAAGTAAAAGATGAGTGGTATTTTCATGAAAATAGTCATTTAGGCACAAAAAGATGAATAACATTTTATAAAACATGAAAATTTATTTTTCAAAAAAAATAATACACTTCTAGGCATATGTATGATTTATCCAATCCTAACAATACACATACATATCCCAAACATAAAAGAGTCTATCAAATGTATTTGTATGAAGGCAAGAGACTCACGGGTATACATGTATATTATTAGATTTGAATAAAAATACATATACATGAAGTAAAACATGAAAATAGGCAAGTGTAAATGAAAGAATCATCAAAACTAGGCTATACATATGCATATAGTGGCTACAAATGAGCATGAAGTGCAAACATATATGAATCAATTTGTTCTCACCATTTGTACATGTATAAATTCAAGTTTTGATAAACACTACATTTAAACTAGATTTTACCACATGAAGCACATAAAAAACAAATAAACATGAACATGCTACATGATAATCAAATGAAAGAAGCATGTACATAAAAAGTAGGAGTTTAGAGATTGTTACCAACTCCAAAGCTCCAATCATGGTGGTTGACCCACCAAAACTCCTTGATAGCGATGCATCTATATATATGTGTCCATCAAGTCAAAGTGCATCCACCATCAAGGCACCAAATCTCTCACGTCTTGAGAGATCCCTCACCTACATCAAAAACATGGGGTGGGGGTTTGGTACCCATTTTTTCTTGGGTCCTTGGGGGTTAGCTTTGTAAGGCACCCAAACATTTTTATGATTAGCAAAATTTGAAACATGCAACTTATCAAAACAAAATTTTGCTAGATGGCCTTTGCGGTCACAATGTGTACATACGTACACCTTAGTATGCTTATATGTGTGTGAATGATCATGGTGTGCAACATAGGCATATGCATGATGGGTATGATGTGCATGAACATGTGGAGTTTGTTTCTTTGAAAACATTGACTCCAATCTAGTATGGTGAATGCACACGAGTTCAAAGTTGAACTCAAATTATTAATTTTATCTTTCAAAACATTAATCTCACTAGTGGTGGCATGTAAAGCATGGTGAGATATAGAATCATTTTTCTTCCTTTTAGAAACATTTTCTTTTTCTTTTTCAAACATTTTTCTTTTCAAACAAGAATTTTCTTGAAAAACAATTTCCTTGTTTTTCCACCAAAGCAATTTTATCTTTCAAAATAGTGTTTCCTTCACATAAATCATTTAATTTAGACATGAGGGAAACATTCTCATTTTTCAAAATATTATTTTCTTTTTCTAAGCATGCAATGTTATTCCTAAATGAATCATGTTCTTTATGCATGCAAGCAATATTCTTTTTCAAATTTTTATTTTCTTTCTTAATCATGTCATACTTTTCAAGCAATAGATGATAAAAAGTAGATAGCTCATCATATGACATATCTACATCCTCATCCTCGGATTCGGTAGTTACCTCAAGGGGGTTATCCCCTTGGACCATGTAGCACACATTGGAGATGTCACTTCCAACGTCCGAATCGCTCCCGGCATAATATTGTTCTTTTTCGCCAAGGGAGAGGAGGGTGTTCCACATTACAAAAGCCAAATCAATGTTAGCAACCCTAGATAAGTAATCATCATTTAGGGTAGATCTTAAAGCATGTAGGGCTTTTGTATTAGCCTCAATATTCTTACCATTTAAACAATATGCATTATTAGTTGTGGCAAGATAAACATGAATACCTAAGGCTTTGAGGTACAAGGATATCTTCACCTTCCATATATGGATGTTAACAATGTCAAACATGGGTGGTGACATGAAGTCCATGGTGTGTGTACAAATATAGTGATTAGCCTAAAATGAGGATCTTTTACTCTAGGTTGTTAGACCAAATCAGAGTACCAAGCTCTGATACCAATTGTAGGTTCACCTAGAGGGGGTGAATAGGTGATGGCTAATCTAATGGTCACTTAATGCCTAATAATGCGGAAGCTAAAACAATGATGACCTAATTAAATCTTTTACACTAAACACTATGTATAACACAAGAGTGTTGCCGAATTCCCCGTGAAGGGCTCTGGACAAACTCCTCTAGATTCCCCTTGAATGGGTTGAGGTGCCGCGTTGGCTCTCTTGGTTAAATACAAGTGTTAGCAAACAACCCAAGTAAGTATAACAATTTAAGCACACAAGTATATCATGCATATAATGATGAACAATAAAGAATGCAAGATATAAACAAGTAAGGGGGAGAGAGAGAAAAGGCAATCGCAAACACAAGGGATTGTTTCGAGGTTCGAGCACACTTGCTCTACATCCCCGCCTTCGACACACGAAGGATTTCCACTATGCAAGATCCCAATGGATCTCTCCTCGGTGCCGCAACACCTACAAGCCCTCGGACTCCCTAGTCCCGTACACACGCAAGCTCACTAGCTCACCGAGGCCACACCTCAAACACGGAGTTCGCACCCGAACACGAAACAACGCGGACACACACGTCCGCCTCCTCAAGAAACAAGAAAAGATCTCTTGGTAATCTAAACACTTTGATCACCAACAAAAGCTCTCACTACAACACTCCTATAAGATGAATAGCAATGGATAGCTCAAGTGTTTGTGTGAGAAAACAAGGAAAGAGATGGTGGAGGAAAACTCAAAGAATCTCTTTTACACTCTTGATAAAACTTTCCTTTTGATTGGAAATATTTGCTCTCTATTTTGTGGAGAAAAACTTCTGAAAAGAGTGGGAAAAACTGGCTCTAAAACTATCTCCAAATCTTAAAGAAAACAGCCCCCAAATGACCCTTTATATAGAGTCTGGAAAACTAGCCGTTGGGGCTTTGTCAGAGCTGCCGGTCGACCCGTACGGTCGACCCGTACGGTCGACCGCCAACGGTCAGAAATCCGACCGTTGGAGCCACGGTCGACCGCCTGGGTCGACCGACCCACTGGAGCTGAGAGTCGAACTCTCTGTCGGTCGACCGGCACGGTCAGCCGTCCTCCAGTGCACAAAGGCGTGCACGTCGGTCGACTGGTCCGGTCGGCCGACTCCAGGATTAGTCGACTATAAAGGTAGGCAAGTCGACTAGCTGAAGCCTGAAAACAGTTTTCTGGGATTAAAAAGTTAGTCTTTTTGGCTCAAATAAAATCCCATAAAATACTTAAAAATCTACAAAAATAGTTTTACCAATATACTTTGATAAACAAACATGCTTGCACAAAATCAAGGCATGTTATAAAAGATTGGACTATTTTTGTAAGTTGGAAATATTTGGCTCATGATAAAAACTGTATTTTCCAAAACATGTTTTCTAAACTTTGTTTTTTCAAAACATCTTCAAATACAAAAACAAGATATTATAATTCATTTTAAGGCATAGTGTGTATGGATATGATCCACTACACAATCAAGATGAAGTATCTATGTTTTTGGCATTAAGCTCTAAATATGGTTTTGGTTAAAAGATAAGTATATGAGAAACACCAAAAACTAAACTTGCATTTTTTCAAAATGAAAAATCTTTTCTAAAACAAACTAAATCAAGAGTGTGTGTGTGTACTTGAGCAATCCACCAACTATCTATCCTTTACATTTTTAACTAAAACAAAAATAAAATCTTATACCTAGACACAAGTCTTCATCTTCTTGAAGTCTTCACTTGAAGGCTTCTCATCTTCTTGACTTGGTCCAAGCTTGATCCAAAAGCTCCTGGATCACACTATGCTAGCTCCAAATCTTGACATTTTATCCTTTGTTGAGCTATGCACCTACTGAGATCTTGATAATGAATCTGTCACTAATTAAACACAAGATCATTAGTAAACATAACTTCATGAGTTGATCATCATCAAAACTAGGGTGATAGGCCTTTGGGCCAACAAATACTATTGATCCGGGTCACTGTATATATAATACAGGATAACAAGCACATGATTCAAGTCATTGTATGTAATACAGAATAACACGGCAGGATTCCCGTGAATGTGATGATCACATGTCAGGTATCAATATGTCAGGAGGCAGTTGGTAAGTCATGTCAGGTGATAACACATCAGTTGCTAAATAATACAGACAGGTGTATGTCATGAGTTAATATAACAAGTATTAGGGGTGGCAGGCGGGTCGCGACCCGCCAGACCCGACCCGACCCGACCCGAAGTTAGCGGGTCTGGGTTTGGGCTAATCGGGTTTGGGTCGTAATCGGGTCGACCCATCTGACCCGATTATTAAATGGGTCGGGTCGACCCGAACCCGCCAGACCCGCTTGACCCGCCAGACCCGATTATTCTCTCTCCTCCTCGGCCTCCTCCCCTTGATCTCCTCCTCTGCCGCCCCCGCCTCCTCCCCTTCGCCTAAATCAAATTGTCAAAAAATATGCGTATGACCAATTTTGAACCCGTGGCCTCTAGTGTGTAGAGTTTAGTGTGATGACTAACTATACCACCCAACAATTTGGTAATAAAGTGTAAAGAAATTGTATTTAAAATTTAATAATCGGGTCAAATGGGTCGGGTCGGGTCGACCCGACTAACAATGGGTCGGGTCTGGGTCTGAATTTTTGACCCATATAATAATCGGGTCGGGTCGACCCGACCCGATTATTATATGGGTCGAGCAGTAATCGGGTCGGGTCGACCCGAGTCGACCCAATTGCCACCCCTAACAAGTATGTACATCACAATATAAAATGGGAAAAACGATACAAATACATAATGCAATACAAGTCAACCCGACAATGCGGGAAGGCCCAAAGGGAAGGCGAGGACACTTGCCTAGAACTTCAGAAAACACCGTGAAATGTCTAATATCTGAAATTCAGGAAATCAACGCGTAAACGCGTTCAATATAAAGGAGGAGAAAGAATGGAGACGCGGGAATCGCAGACGCGGGAGTCGCGCTGCGTAGATGTCACAAACGCGGGTTCGAGACCCGCGTTAAAGCTAGGACACGAGAAGAACGCGGACGCGGGTTCCACGTCGCGTTAACACGAGAACGCGAGAATCGCGTTAAACAAATAACAAGAACGCGAAGATCGCGTTAAGGAATTGCTTGGATGCGGGGTGAACTCCGCGTCTAGCAATTAACAAGAGAAAGAGAGTGACAGGGAGTGAGACGCAAGGGTGAGGGGGGACGCAGGAAAGGAGGGGAAAAACAGAGAAGAAAAGGAAAAGGAAAAGGAAAAGGAAAGGAAAGGAAAAGAAAGGAAAGAAAGAAAGAAGGAAAGGGGGAAAGGAGAGGGGATGGCCGGTCACGGCTTGGCCGGCGGCGGCCGGAGACGGGTGGCCAAAGCCCCAAACCCAATCAATGGTGGTGCAAGTGTAGTTGAAAATGAAAAATTGGAGTTTTGAAAACGAGGCTTCGGAGAATGAAGCTATACCTCGTTAGAAAGAGTATTCCGAGGAGAGAAAGATGGCGTGATTCATGGTGGTCAAGGTGGTGTAGGTAGTGGTGGGGAAGGTGGTGAAGTTGGTGGTGGAAGTGGGTTTCATGGTGTTTCTTGGTGGAAAAGAGGAAGAAGAAGGTGGTGTGGAGGTGGTGTTGTGGTTGTTGGAATGGTGGAAATGATGGAGGAAATAAAGGTGGTGGAATAGGTGGTGGAAAAGATGGAGGAGGTGGAAAGAATGGCCGGCCAAAGGGAGGACAAGGCTGTTTTTGGGCTGTCTTCTTCGTTGGCTGCTGTTGGAGAAGAAAGAAGAGAGAAAAAATGAAAGAGAAGGAAAGAAAAGGGGGTGTATATATAAGGGGTTTGTTTAGATAATTACAAGTGCCATTCCACTAAATAAAACATGCGTTTCATTCAAAAAAGGAGCTACGTCTCATATAATGAAATTATACGTCTAGCAGTTGTCCAGACGCAGTGATGAAAATTGTGTCCAGGGAAAAATGCGAAAGTTGCGTTTAACAAAAAGGACAAAAGCCATAATGACCTGATTGGAGTTGATTAGCAGTGCATTAAATGCAGAAAGGATGCGAATCTTCGCATTAAAGACCAGATATGAGTCTGGTGAGACTCGCGTCTGAGGAGGGAGAGAGAAAATGAGAAAAATATAAATATAATATCTGATAGACTCTGGTATCGGGGGAAAACACCGAAAACTCCAGAAAAGCCCGAAAAATGAAGTAACTCGGAAAACTTCTCAAAAATTCTCAAAAATAATAAATATTATTTTAAGATTTTTGGTGAAATCGATTTTCAGAGATTCAATCTCGTTTTCAAAATGAAAATCCTGAAGTCAACCGTCAATAACGGTCTATACTGGGTCGGCCGGATTTTGATAAAATCTGAAAAATCTCAGAAAATGTATTTAAATAGAAAATATGATTTTAAGAAGTTATGAGAAAGTCGTTTCTTAAAATTCAACTCCATTTATAAATTAAAAATCCGAGAATCGGTCAGTGGTACTGGCCAACACCGGTTTTGAAGATTTTCAATTTAATTTTGGAAAAATTTCAGAAAATCATGAAAAATTTAAAATATTGAAAAATGATATTTGAAACTGAAATCAGTCAAATCTGAATACTAAAAAGACTAAATCGAGTAATAACCTGACATCGGGTCCCCGGTTCAGACTAGGGCTAAATTCGAGTCTACGAATCCGGATCCATGGTAAAACGATCATATAAATAATTCATAATACAAAACAAATACAAAAAATAAATCAAAAAAATACGATCAAGAAATCTGAATACGCAACTAATTACATATTCCCGGAGCGGGGTATTACACTCTCTCTCTCTACACACACACTTGTGTCCTTCCAAAAGGATTTGAGGCTAAATTCTTCCCAGTCAAATACCATTATCTGACATTCGAATATAAGACACTCTGTTGAAGTTGATCTATATTATTTCAAGTATTTATAAATCAAAAATTAAGTATTTTGAATACTTTTTGCTCATACATCAAGTAGGGAAAAAACGGACAACCTAAATAGTGAGTTGGTTAGTTTAACGGTGCAGAACACTTAAAACTTAACAAAAATTGAGTTGTAGGGCTTTTAAATGTTTAGATTATAATCAAATGGCCGGATCGAGAATTTATATGTCTAATGACATAAATCTAACCAACTCACTACTTTCGGCAGTCCATTTTGTGCAACTTGATGGATGGACAAAAAGTATTCAAAACACTTAATTTTTGGTTTATAAATACTTGACATAATATAGATCAACTTCAACGGAGTGGATATTATATTCGAATATCGGAGGGTTGTATTTGAGTTTGAAGGATTCGAGCTCAAATCCTTTGAGAACAACACAAGTGTATATATGTGTGTGTGTATCATTGTTGATATGTGTAGAACCATTCTCAAACAATGTTTCTTAGACAAGCCAATTCTTCTTCATAAAGACAGTAATTTAATCAATTTATGTGAGTGATGAGGGAATTAATGGTACTTTGAAAAGTCTTATGTTTATTCGGCACATGCCGATGTATACATTTTTTCCTGCCATAGTCATAAGCATGCATCTCTAATAAGTTAGCTTAAAAATATCAATATGGACAAACTTTGACATGTAATAGAGTTTATCTAGTTAATGACAGCTCCATCAATTTGAAGACAATTTGTCCAGTTGCCATATGTGAAGTTACTATCCATTTGTTTCTGGTCAATAAAATGGAAATTTTTCCAGGTATATGCTTTGAATCTTGACGAAGACAAAGTTCTGACTGAATTTTATCATTGTCAAGCTAGAAGAAAAAAGCAAAAAGTGTGCTTAAACGCCTTGAACATACGTGAATTCCATGTCTGTAACCTAACGAAGTTTCGAAAGTCGTTGCTGCATGGTACGATGATGTTTAACTTGTTCTGATTGTCTATCAAGCTTTTCTATTGGACAGGAAAATTAACCATCAGTTGTGTGTATATCAAAATCAATATCAATGGGCTCGGGTTGGCTTGTTAGGGCGAAGAAGGGGTAACGGTCTTTCGTGTTATAGACCGTCAATCATAAGCAATGAACAGTTTAGAGCGAGAGAAAGTAAAAACAAATACGCTCACAAAACGCTTTTTCTTTTCTCTTTCTCACTCTGGGTCATCCATCAGCTCTGATGGGTGGTCCACATCGTGAAGGACCATCACAGTCCTTCGCGCGAAAGAGCCAACCCCAGCTCATCGTGATAAGTAGATCTTAAATTGACTGCGATGGGTGGTTTTCCAATGGGAGCTGGGTTAGCTCTTTCGAGTGAAGGATCAGATGGTCCTTTGCGCGTGATGGGTCGTCAATCAAAGCTGATGGACGGCCCGATGCGAGAGAGAGAAATATGAGCTTTTATTTTTTCTCTCTCTCTCATCGGGCTGTTCAACAGCTTTGATGGACAGCCCAACGCAAACCCGCTTCCTTTCCAACAAAGGCATCAGATGTCGTAGAACAAAACTTCAAGTACATTAGTTTGAACACTATTTTTGGTCACCTAGTGACGTCCAGGGTTTAGAAACCAGGTAACCAGCATGAACCACGTGAATTCCTTGTTGAAGTCATAACAATACAAGTTCCATGGAAAGATGGGAATTTTGATATTTCAAACTTCGTTAAAAAAAAAAAAAAGGGATGTAGTTATATTTTGCTCCAATTCTTCACCATGAGTTGCGCATGCATCAAAATCCATATCGTCAATATGTGGATCTGAACTTGGCAGCGATGAATGGTTTGGAATTAGCAGAACGAAATTTCATGGAAATGAGTTCGAACACTACTTTTGTTTGCCTACCGATGCTCCAGAATCTAGAAAACCAGGCAACTGGGATGAATAAAGTACAGTCAGCCATAAGTAAAGTCATAAGCTAAGCAAAGAAAATGATAGGAATTGAAATATTTCAGATGTAAAGTCTATACAGAACTCAAAAGGCATTCATCAACGATAAACTTCATCATATCACACGTGGGTTTTGAAAAATGGATAATTACCTGGACTTGTCAACGTGAACAATGCATCAGAAGCAGTGTCAGCATGACGTATGGAATATGAGAAGGGAAAACTTACATGTATTCGGTAGGTAGAAACTACGCCAAGCTCACCCTTCTTCCTTTCTCTCAACAAATACAGATCATTTGCTGAGACATTGTGATTGGATTTTCCAAGCAGTGATCGAAACCAAATTATCATCTGCAACCAAAAGAAAAGTTAGTGATGGTGGGTGGGTGGGTATGCATGGTAGTTGTTGTGCGTGTGTGCGTGCATGTTTATCTTTAACATTGAGAGAAGAAGTTATCCTGAATAAATGGGTTTTCATGGCTGTGTGATACTGCTTCCAAATATTTTCTTTTGCAGGTAGAAACCTGCAAAAGAAAAGTCGGTGATTGTTGGAATTTTCTAATTATTTGAATTATGGATTGTTTAGTCCCAGATGAAAAAAAACAGTAAAACGAAAGTGGTATATGTAGAAACATCGTTAAAAAGTTTTTAGATTAAATAAAAGAATTAACGGGACGATTATATGGTGTAGTTTCACATCAAGCGCAGACGGTTGAACCAATAGAATACTCTCTACATACCAAACATTAAGATTATTCAAAAGAAGCATATTTAAGTACTAGACTAAACCTAATTAATTGTAGTCATATAAATCTAAGTGTTTTGTTCCATCAAAATAAGATCGGTTATGAAGCATAATTATATATTTAAGGGATCCACAAAGGATTTGATGAAATTTAGTGATAGAGTGTCGGCTTTAACGCCTATCTTGACTAACCTTCAGCATTCTCAAACACTAAGAAGTCAGGGCTACAACAACAAGAAGAAAGCCTTCATCCCGAATCGGCTGTATCAATCCTTTTCTTCCATTCAAATCTGTTAAGAGTCATCTTCTAGCTTACTGTATTTTGCATTCCTCTCTGAGGCATGATATAAACCAAACATATCATAAATGTGTAATACTGGAAGCAATATTGTTTTCATAGACAAGTTATTTCCAATGGAAAGACTACGAAGCTCTTCTTGGGTCTCCATACCGCATGGTTGACAACCCCAGTCCATGGTTCATGCTCCGTGGAGAACATTCCTCATTGGCCGGTGCACCTGACCGAGGATCCGGTCCAACCAGACAATGAGGACA
The DNA here is from genome assembly GCA_038442645.1 of Agave tequilana. NCBI lineage: Eukaryota > Viridiplantae > Streptophyta > Magnoliopsida > Asparagales > Asparagaceae > Agave > Agave tequilana. Next base: position 21,128 of record JAVJIF010020884.1, on the reverse strand, counting down.
TGGGTACATTCTACTCAGCCTCCGAGGATCCTATATTCTTCACCCACCACGCCAAAATTGATCGCTTGTGGAGTGTGTGGAAGAAGCTCAGGCAAAGGCACAAGGACTTCAAGGACAAAGATGTTGGCTCAAAGGACCATCACTCTAATTTTGATAATGAATAACTCATATAGTTATAGTACTAATAATCTTATATTATTTAAGTTTCAGATATTAATCAAGATCTTAGTTCGGTATCTAGTTTCTTCAAAAGACTCAAAGTCAAGTTTGACGCTAACACATGTTGATTTAAGAGCTCAAGCGCAAATAATACATTAAGAACTCAAGGAGTCTAACTCTAAAGAATCAAGTTATAATCAAGTCAAGATGAAGAAAAAAGATCATATCAAGAAAGAATACTCTAGTTTGTAAGGATGTTTAGATTTTTATAAATTTTAAATTAGACTTAATTGTTTAAGGTTACACACACAAAAGTTTGATATTGATTTTCGGTTTAACTAGTTTGTGTTTAGTTTTGTGAAAAGAATTTCTTAAAAACAAGTTCGTATGATTTTATATGTATATTGCATTTTATCCATAAACATTGGTGCTTAAAATAAGTTTGAGAAACTTGTTTTTGAATTTATACAAGTTATTGAAAAACTTGTTTCTCAATTTAAAATTTAGTTTTTGGAAAAATAATTTTTTATATAGTTTATGTTTTAAAAGTTGATTTTTATATCTCAAAAAGAAGTTCACATGATTGTAATATGTGTTGATTTTTAATCCCACATATTCGTGTTCAAATGTATTTATATGAACTTATTTTTGTAACTTTTGTGGAAATTTAGTTTTTTTTAGAAAAATTAAAATAACAAAACATGGTGTTTTGACATAGGTCGGTCGACTGGTGGTGTGACAAGCCACTGGCTTGTGTATGCAGTCGACCGGGTGGTTGATCGGACGTGCACACAAGCATTGATTTGTGCACGTGATCGACCACGCAATCGACTGTTGGGCGGTCGACAGAACGATCAACTGCTAGTTGTACTGAGCAGAATAGTCGGCTCTGTACGGTCAATCGCTGGCTCCAACGGCTAGTTTTCTAGCCGTTGGCGGTTGACAAGCGATTGATCGCATTGCTGCCTAAAGGCAGCAGTTTGCCTATAATGGCTAGTTTTTATTTTCTAATTTTTGTTTTATTTTCAAACGGCAATTTATTACTTTTTATGGGGTTTAAAAATGTTTTAAACACCTGGAATTAATCTTTAATGGTCTTTACCTATTGCGTATAAATAAGAGCTATTTATAGAGAGTTTTAATAAGTGTTTTAGTTTTGAAAAAATGTTGAAAAATTTTGAAAATCAAGAAAATAATATTTTGGGAGAAATTATTTTTGTGCTACAAATTCTTACATCTTCAAAGAAGTTTTCCCAATAGTTTTTCTTGAGCATCTACTTTTAAATCTCTAATTTTTTCTCACACAAGGTTGAGCCAATCTCCTCTATCTACTCTGTAAAGCTTTGTTTGTGAGAGTTCATTATTTATTGTCAAAGAGATTGATCATCAAGTGTTCATCATTGTATTTGAAACGATTGGAGGTTGCGGCCTCAATGCGAGCTTGCGGGCACGTAATTATACATGTTGCGACACCGAATGAAGGACTTGCGGGTTCAAGGATTCTTGAGAAAACTTGTATTGTTGAGTGGTCTTGCGAGATCATGCATAGTGAAATCCTTCATTGCAGAGACATAGAACAAGTGACTCGAATATCAAAGCAATTCTCTTGTGTTTGCGATTGCTCATCATCTCTCTCTCAACTCAATTCAACTCACTCTATTTTATATCTTTCTTGCTATTACTTGCCTATCTTTACATAGTTGATATAGTTTTATGTGCTTACACTTGTTTGAACCAAGAGAGCAATTAAGCACCTCAACTTCTATTAAAAAAGAACCTTGAGGAGAAGTTTTAGAGCCCTTCACAGTTGGCTTCACTCTTTGGTATCTATTTGTGTTAGTTTTAGTTAGTATAAGATTTTAAATTTCTCATTTGATTAGCACATCACCTATTCAACCCCCCTTCCCTTCTCCCTCCAGGTGATTTTCAAACGATTGGCTCGATGCCACCTTCCTCTTCTATGATGAGAATCCACGGTTGGGGTGAAGGTGAAAGATTGCTTGGAGACTAAGATATTAGGGTGCGGTTGTTGGTTTCTTTTTTCTCTTATAATAAGTAAGAAGAGAAAAGAACAGTATAGATGAAACCAAGTAGCTCCAACTACATCAAACAAAACAATCATGGCTAGGTATGAGCAAAGGTCAAACTCATAAAGAGTTTCAGACTCCAACCTTAAGAAACATGTGGGCATAATCTTAATATGCGCATAAATAAACACAATAGAACAAAGTTAGATCATTTATTTCAATTTGAGGGAGTAATATCTAAGATCTTACTCCATAACTATCTTCTCCTTAAGTTGTATCAAAGATCTCATGGCCTTGCTCTAAACTACAATAGAACTGGGTGCTTATTCGATAATTGATGATGTTCTTTTCAAGAAGATAGTTCTAAAGTGACGAGCAATAAGCCAAGACTTTCTTTTGCTAGAGAATTTTAGTAACTAGAGATTCCCCTAAAGAATGTCACTTAGGGCATGTTCGTCAAGAGGGAATTGAGAAAGAATTGGGTGTTGGTGATTTCATTTAAATGGAGATTCCAAAACATAGATTTTGTATTTTTTGTTCTAATTCCAAACCTTGTTTTGAAAATGGCAATAAAGAATAAAATTTGATATCAAATATGATGTCAGTTCCTTATTTTCCTTGTTTAGTTGGTGGAAAGAGAATTATAATTGGAATATTTCATTACCAAATAGTGAAATCAGAAGTTTCATCCTTTGTGATTCCACCTAAAAGATAAACTGCCTGATGGGGGCATGTGTAGATCCCACCAACTGGGATCATTTTTATTCCAATTCCTTTTTCCTAACTCCAGTTGCCAAGCAACTCAGGGACCTGAAGTTGAATCATGATCCCATCTAATTCCACTTCCATTGATCACTCTTGCCAATCACAGGCCCTTTGAGAAGATTGCTTATTTGGAATTTTCTTAATCTGAAACCAGATGTAATTAACTGAAGTGGCTCAGATTCAGGCTGGCTGGATTGACTCGGCCCTTAACCTTAACAGGATAGGTTCAGCCTTGATACCTAACAAATTGTTACCATAAGAGAGTGAAAATTGAAAAATAATCACTTTCAGTGTTTGTCTATTTCACGATTGTTTGGTGCCTTGAATAGTTCTATTTCACCAAGAAACTTTACCATAGATTTTCTTTCTTCAAGTCCTCATGCTTCTCATGAGTGAGAATAATTCAAAGAAAAAATTATTTTAAAAATTATAACTTGGTCTTGACTCTGTGACTGAATCAGCATTTGTGGCTATAGTCCTGCATTAGAGGCATAACCTGAACTAAGTTTCATGTGCACGGACATGTACAAGTATCAGGGTCCAGGACGTGGACCTACACCTAAAACTCCAGCGCCTACAAAAAAACCCCGTGCCAGAGGCCACATTCTCGGCCACTCTAGATCAGATAAATCAGCGGTGTGCACAGCGGTGAAGAGGCCTAAGTTGTCTAGGTCCCAATGGGAGAAAGACGAAGAGGGGGAGGTGCTGGTGGTGGATGGGATCAGAGTTACAGTCACTTGTGTGTAAAATTCGACGTGTACATCAATGCATCAGAGCACGGGGACATTGGACCCGGGTGCCGTGAGTTTTCTAGCAGCTTTGTTAACGTTCCACATATGAAAAGGACTGGTGGGAGCATGATGGTCAAGACTAAGCTCAGGCTTGGGATCACTTGTTAGGATTTTGTCTTGTTTTCAAGAGGAGATGATGGTTCAAGAAGATTCAATTGAGTTAGATAAGATGATGGCTTGAAGTAGAAGAAGAGAAGCAGATAAAGAAAAGTTAGTCGACTTATAGTTGACTAACAAAAACTACTAGTAGACTAGGCCCAAGTACTAGTTGATTAGAACAGAGATAGATAGGAAGCAATTTACAGTAGTTGACTATATAAACCTATTAGTCGACTAATGGAAGGGATTAATCGACTAGGCCTAAGTGCTAGTCGACTATACGAGGCGTTTTCTGAAACAGAATCGGCTTCCTTTTTAGGTACCGATTTTCTTTTCTGATGGAGTACAATAGGACTCAGTTTCTATTCAATGAAGGATTTGTTTTTAAAGATTAAAGGGTATAGAATTCTTCTACATCAATGAGATCAACTCCTAATAAGATTGATTAAGATTCTTCAAACATTCAAAAGCTAAAATCATCTCATACACCAAATAAAAGTTGGCATTGTAAAATTCTATAAATAAAAGTTGTAACCAAGTATTGTACAATAGAGAAAATACCGATCTCAAGAAGAAAAAAGTGGAGAACACTAATGACGTCCGATGGAAATCAAAGAAAGAGAGTACTAAGGAGAAGATGTATAGAGATAAGGTAATACCTTTGTAATCTAGGTCTAGATTAAGAAGGAAGGTGGATACTATTGTTGCATCAAGAAAAAAACTAGATCTCTTTGTATCAAGTTATTAATAAAGCTCTCTCAAGTTCTCTCCCCATAGACTTAAGTCAAGTTTGGGCTAAACCACGTTAAATCAACGTGATCTTTCTTATTACTCTTTTGTTTAGGTATTATTAGTTTATTTTACAATAATTTTCTTTTGCGAGTACTGATCATATTACCAAGTTCCGCATACGTCAATTCTGAGAGTAATAATTGATATCATAGCATATCAATTTCGCAACATCACTGAGCTCATTGATGATCTGAACGCCGATGGTGATGAGTCGGTGATTGTTACACTGATGCCGAGGCAGGGAATGGTGAAGATCAGAGGTGTCCAAATTGAGTTATTTTAAATTGTGTACCAAAGAAAAGGAAAAGAAATTATGAAACAAAGAATAAAAAAAAACTCTCATTCAACGTAAATATTCCCATGTCAACCTCATAAGCACATAGTTTATGACATTTTGTACATTAATTCTACTGTTGCTGATGCAATCACTACTCCTACTACCAATACCAATACCAATAATATGGCACGTGTACGAGAAAGCTGAGCTTTCAATAGGATTGCACGCAATTTACCGGTCAGCCAACCTTATGTTCAAAGAATTTTTTCTCACAGGGATGACCCAGTCAAATGTGCTCTAATAAGCTCATTATTATAAATTCATCAATAATCTCTCACAAAGACCATCTTTGTGGTTAGCTGATTAAATGGTTGGACAAAACACAAGAATCTGAGAAAAAAAAATGCAAAAATGCTAATCTAACTACAGATACCTAACTATCATCCGACTACGAGAAATTAATATTTGCAACTGGTTCAACATGTTACTTGATAAAGATATGAAGAAGATAAAAGAACTGGAGAGCAATACATAACAGACATAACCCACCTCTTTCGATATAAAGATTTTCATGTCAAAGTTCAGAAGCAAAATGTTGACAGGTTTGCTTGTAATCTCAGACATGGTCACATGTCCTATATGATGAAACTCGTGTTATATTGCAAAGTAGATAAATAAGGAAATGATAAAAGGTTGACAGGAATCTAGACATCAAATTTTTTTATATTGCAATTTGAAGTATAAAACTTTTGTAGTACTGCAACTTGCAATAGAAAAGAAATTTTAAAAAAAGAAGAAGAAGGAAAGACTGCATTAAACTTGCCTGCTGCAAATATAAACCTGCATGCATGCACTGAGACATCACAATAGAACAAACAGTCGACGAACATGACTGAGTGTTGGTTTTTGGAATTAAATTGAATGGACTGTTGAGATTCGTATACTCACTTTTTTCCCCAGGAAAAGTGTCAAACTCAAAATCCTCATTCCAGTTAATCAAACAGAAGTAGGTATATAAAAGTCTTACCAAGAAGATAAGCTAAGAGAGAAGATTAGGAGGAAAATTACGTGGTCTCTCTTGTGTGATGGAGGATCCACAGTCTGAGGTAGAAAGCTAGACTTCGTCCATAATCTTCGAATCCTAATACAAATTTGAATTTGCTTTGAAAATTCTGCACAATTTAAACCAATCATCCTAAATTCACGTTTTAACATAGACAACAGGGGTTACATCTATGCATTAAAACAAATTGAATATATATGCTTAAGTTTTTCTAAAGCAACCATCCAAATCAAATCATAACAGTCAGATGAATAATTACCAAATTAGTTTTTTTTTTTTTTTTTTTTTTTTTGGAGGAAAGAGATTTATTTGATAATTATTCAGTCAAATTCCACCTGTAATAGTGGCAAAGCTTCTTGCTTGTTATCATGCAATATAGTCATGTTCTACTACGTACTCATACTGATACTATACTACGATTAGTACCTAATACTAAAACTAATGAAGAGAAAAAGTTGATTTTTCAAAAGGATTGCACACCTTTTACCAGTCAGCCTTTGAAACTCTTACGTCAAACAGATCAAAAACCATTCAGCTCCTTTGTTTTCATAGAGATGACTCGATCAAAATGGCTTTAGCTCACTATAAATAGATCAGCAATCTCACCTAAAAATATCATCTTGCATAACAAACAATGGCCAGCCTCTTTCCTTCCTCCTTTGCATGCACCTTCCACAACAAAAACTCTCACCTACGATCTTCACGTTTCCAACCTAAAATCTCATGCAAAGCAAGTCATGAGCCAAATGACCATGATGACAAGCCTACAGACAAACGCTTCGACCGCCGGAACGTGCTGATTGGCCTCAGCGGTGCGGCCGCAGGGCTGAGCATGATCGACCGCAAGGCCTTCGCTAAGCCCATCGCGGCTCCCGACCTGTCAAAATGTGGCCCTGCTTCCCTTCCCTCGGGCGCGCCCATAGACTGCTGCCCCCCTAATCAATCCACCATCATCGATTTTAAACCACCCCAGCTGACCACGCCTCTCAGAGTTCGGCCTGCAGCACACTTGGTCACTCCTGAATACCTCGCCAAGTACAAAAAGGCTGTTGAGCTCATGAAGGCCTTGCCAGCCGATGATCCTCGCAACTTCACACAGCAAGCCAAAGTGCACTGCGCATATTGCGATGGGGCTTACGACCAGATAGGCTTCCCAGATCTGGAGATCCAGGTGCATGACTCCTGGCTCTTCTTCCCCTGGCATCGCTTTTACCTCTACTTCCATGAGAGGATACTAGGCAAGCTCATCGGAGATGAGACGTTCGCGCTTCCCTTTTGGAACTGGGATGCTCCGGAGGGGATGAAGATGCCCACCATGTACACAGATGTTTCTTCTTCTTTGTACGACAAGCTACGAGATGCGAAGCACCAGCCTCCAACACTAGTTGACCTTGATTATAACTTGGTTGATCCATCATACACCGACACACAACAAATTGATCACAACCTTAAGGTATGCTGGCATAGGAGAAAAGAAAAAGTCAATGTATGGTCTGTTTGGGTTGCAAGTCTTCTAAATTGTAGTTTATTTTAAATTGTAGATAGAGAACCTCTAACTGCAAGTTTTCTAAACTATAGTTTCACTATCTCAATGATTTTGGAGTAAAATAAAATCAAGTCTAATTGGATTTTTCTTAACTACACTTGAAGCCAAATGTTGGAGGTAGCTAACTATGATTTCCTGAACTACAACAGTAGCCAGTCAAACATCATGTTAGTTTTATGGAGTTACAGAACTTAAGAACATAATTCTAGAGACAAACAATCCTGCATAATTTGTATTTAAGTGTGCATACAAGTAGACTACTAATGTTGTGTCTTTGCAACAGATAATGTACAGGCAAATGATTTCCAATGGGAAGACTACGGAGCTCTTCATGGGGGCACCATTCCGTGCAGGCGACAAACCCAGTCCGGGTAAAGGATCCATAGAGACCACTCCGCACGGGCCAGTGCACGTATGGACTGGAGACCGAACCCAACCGAACAATGAGGACATGGGCACGCTCTACTCAGCTGCCTGGGATCCGATATTCTTCGCCCACCACTCCAATATCGATCGCTTGTGGAATGTGTGGAAGGATCTCGGGGGAAAGCATAAGGACTTCACTGACAAAGATTGGCTTGATTCATCCTTCCTCTTCTATGATGAGAATGCACAACTGGTGAGGGTGAAGGTGAAAGATTGCTTGGAGTATGAGAAACTAGGGTAAGTTTGTTGGTTTTCTTTTTTACTTAATCATGAACAAGTCATCAGATGAGAAAAAATTGTATACATGATAACATCACAAGAAAAAAATAAAGGTGACTTTAGATGGCAACAAGAAGAGGAGAGAAAATTTCTATTTAGGCACCAGCTAAAGGCAAACTCATACGCCATTACATACACATAAATTACGGATTAGCTCTAAAGTAATAATTATTAGACATTTTAATAGTCATCTAATTGCCGAGAATGTCTATTGCAACTCTATAGAAAAAATTTCGCAGCATTAGTATATATTTGTTGTGACTACAAATAAATAATAGATATACACTTGCTCACTATCACTAACTGCCATTTTTATTATAGTAACAAGAGTTTAAGCTACAATGGTTATCATAAGATTGTAGTGTGGCAAAAATTAGGGAAACCCCATCATTGTTCTAAAGTTTATGAAATTTAGAGGATAAAGAGAAGATATCTAAATTGACTTGAATTATGCTATTAACAGGTACAAGTACCAAGATGTCAGTCTCCCTTGGTTGAATACTCGGCCCACGCCTAATGCTCCTGCAACAAAGAAACCTCTTCTTAAATCAAAGAAGGCCGTAACTGAGGCGACATTTCCACTCACTCTGGATTCAGCAGTAACTGCAACTGTACAGAGGCCAAAGGTGTCGAGAAGCAAGAAGGAGAAAGAAGAGGAGGAGGAAGTTCTTGTGGTCGATGGAATCGAGTTTGAGAAGGACAAATACATTAAGTTTGACGTGTACATCAACACGCCAGAGCACGAAGGGGTTGGACCAGGGTCAAGTGAGTTTGCAGGTAGCTTTGTGAACGTGCCCCATAAGCACCACCACAGCAAGACGAAGATGACAATGGTGACCAAGCTGAGGCTTGGGATTACAGACCTGCTTGAGGATCTCAAGGCAGAAGACGATGAAAGCGTGCTCGTTACGCTGGTGCCAAGGGCTGGGAAGGTGAAAATTGGAGGGCTTGGGATTGAGTTCTCTTCGTGAAAATACTTGGTTTCGTTTTTTTTTTTTTTTCCTTTCTTGAAAATTGAGTGGGCCTCTCCTGCTCTCCCCCAATAAAGGAGATATAGCTCCTGTAATAATGTTGATCATATACTTTGAACTTGTTTTACCAACTCTCCTCTCAAGTATCTCGTGAAATACTTGGTTTTAAATGGTTAAGTGGTTTGGTGAATGTTTTCGAATAAAAAAAATTTGATAATTATGAATAGTGTTTGATGTTCTCCCTATGAGGTGATTATTTGTTGTATCTCAGTTTAAGCATTTGATTTTAGTTCTATGGCATTTTTTTCATATGATTCATTTAAAGAGTCTTTTCTCTCAATTTCATTGTTAAATAATCATGGCAAGAAGTGCCAAAATTCTGTAAAATAAACAAATTTCAGAACAATACATGTATTCAAATATGTCTACAATTAAAATATGAGGTGCTCAATTGGTTAAGGGGTGAATAAAGGGAGTATAAGGTGATTGCAGTCTAGGATGTAATGACTATGGGCTCACTAAAAAATAATGGAAAGGGAAATACCGATTGGAGCCTCGGATCTAAACTTATTTAATCAATGGACTATCTGTCTTTCTATTCATGGTGGAACTAAACCTATCCTCTCTCTTTCCACAATATCCCTTTTGTTAGCACAAGAAGAACTAAAAATATGAGGAGGAGGAGCAAGGAGTAAGAACACAAAAATTTCTTTTCTATCAAACTCTTGCTCACTCATTTCATTCAAGGATGACAACACTATTTAATGACTCTTGAGATTCCACACACATTGGAATTCACACACAATGACTCTTAAACTTCCTCACAATGACTCTTGGTAATTACAAACTACATAATGCATTTGTCCTCTCATCTCCTTAATTAATATTGTATTGGGAACTCCAAGGGACTTTGTTTGAGTTTATCTTTCAACAAATTCCTCCCTTAAACTCAAACATTTTTCATCCTTCATTCCAATCATCTTCTTGCAATTTTCGAATAGCGCTGTTGGTAGCGGCTTTGTAAAGATATCTGCCACTTGATCACGACTCGCAACGTGACTCAGTCGCACTTTACCTTTCTTCACATGTTCCCGTATGAAATGGAAACGAACATCTATATGTTTACTCCTTTCATGGTGTACCGGATTCTTTGCCAACTCAATTGCTGATTTGTTGTCAACTCGTATTTCGGTCGCTTCGTTTTGCTGGAGTTTTAGCTCACATAGCAAATTTCTCAGCCAGATTGCGTGACACACGCACCATGATGCTGCCACATATTCTGCTTCGCATGTTGATAAGGTTACTATTGGCTGCTTCTTTGAGACCCATGTGAAAGCTGTGTCTCCCATATAAAACACATATCCAGATGTGCTTTTTCGAACATCTATATCTCCGCACCAATCACTGTCGGAGTAACCCACCAGTTTGTATTCATGTGTCTCCGAGTAGAATAACCCGAGTGATACAGTTCCTCGAATGTATCGAAGAATCCTCTTGATAGCCTTCAAATGTGAGTATTTCAGTTCCTCCATGAACCGACTCACTATCCCGACACTATATGCAATGTCAGGCCTTGTGCATGTGAGATACCGTAGGCTCCCAACTAAGCTCCGGTATTTGTTTGCATCCACTCAATCTCCTTCATCAAATTTTGAGAGTTTCGCACCAAGTTCCATCGGTGTTGCTACCGGGTTGCAATCTTCCATCTTGTTTTTCTTCAAAATGTCTTTTGCATACGCCTCTTGGGACACAAATATTCCCGATTTTCCTTACTTAACCTCAAGACCAAGAAAATACTTCATCAGCCCCAAATCTGTCATCTCGAACTCCCGAGTCATCGCTTCTTTGAAGTCTTTTATCATCTCCTCATTATTCCCCATGAATATGAGATCATCAACATAAAGAGCAACAAACAGCAAGTTACCTTTTTTCTTCTTCACGTATAATGCATGCTCATGAGGACATTGCATGAACCTGTTCCCTTTGAGATAGGTGTCGATTCGGGTATTCCATGCTCGCGGCGCTTGCTTCAGCCCATATAGCGCCTTCTTTAACTTCAACACTTTTTTCTTCTTCCCGGCTTTCATGTATCCAGGAGGTTGCTCCACATATACTTCTTCTTCAAGCACACCATTTAAAAATGCTGACTTCACGTCCATTTGATAGATTGGCCACTTAAATTGTGCTGCTTGGGATATAAGAAGCCGAATTGTCTCCATCCTCGCGACTGGAGCAAAGACTTCATCATAATCAATCCCAGCCTTTTGTCTATAGCCTTTTGCTACTAGACGTGCCTTATATCTTTCTATCTCACCTTGGGCATTCATCTTTTTCTTATACACCCATTTTACTCCTATGGGTTGATGTCCTTTCGGCAGCTCCACCAACTCCCAAGTTTCATTTCTTTCAATAGCACTTATTTCTTCATCCATCGCGGCTTGTCATTTCTTATCTCTCACTGCTTCTTCAAAAGTGATATTCTCAGCATCCGCTAGAAGACATACCAAGTGTACTTCGCTTGTTGTCTCGTATAGATCTTGCAAGCTTCGCATCTTCGGTTGTCTTGGTTCTTCTTCATCATCAGATGTCGGAGGGCTTGTCTGTTTGATTATCGGTGCAGAGGTTGATTCTTCTATTTCTTCCTCCTGCGTACCTCTTTTTTGTTGTTCCAATCCCATGCGCTTTCTTCATTCACTTGCACATCTCGGCTTACAACCACCTTTTCTTCGATCGGGTCGAATAACTTGAAAGCTTTTGTCTTCTCGTCATACCCGATGAACACGTACTTCTTACTCTTGTCATCTAGCTTGGTTCTTCTTTGATCTGGTACGTGCGCATAGGCCACACTACCGAATACTCTCAAATGTGATACGGTTGGTTTTCGTCCGCTCCAAGCTTCCTGGGGTGTTTGATCTCCCATCTTCGCATGTGGGCACCGATTTTGCACATACACAGCACATTGCACCGCTTCTGCCCAAAATTCTTTTGGCATGTTTTTGCTCTTCAACATCGACCGAACCATATCAAGAATAGTCCGGTTTTTCCTCTCGGCCACACCATTTTGCTGAGGTGAGTATGGTGCAGTCAAGAATCTTCTGATTCCTTGTTCCTCGCAGTAGCTTTTGAAAGCAGTTGACATGTACTCTCCGCCTCTGTCCGATCGTAAGGCCCTGATATAAAGACCAGTTGTCTTCTCTACTTGCATCTTGAATTTCTTGAACACCTCGAGTGCCTCGGACTTTTCTTTCATGAAGTAAACTCAAGTCTTCCTTGTGTAGTCGTCAATAAAGGTGATAAAGTACCTCTTCTCACTGAATGACTTAGGTGTGATCGGGCCACATATATCGGTATGTACCAACTCGAGAGAACTCCTTGCACGATATTCCGCCCTTTTCTGAAAAGTGTTCCTTGTTTGCTTGCCAAGTACACACCCTTCGCAAAATTTCTTGGTGTAGTCCATATCTGGTAACCCGTGGACCATATGCTTCTTTGCTAATTCTGTTAGGCCGCCATAATGTAAGTGTCCGAACCGCAAGTGCCACAACGAGACTTTGTCATCCATGTTGACTTGCAAGCACCTTTCTCGAACACTTCTCAAGTTGAGTTTGAACATCCGATTCTTGGCCATCTCCACTCGTGCAAGTAACCGGCCTCCTTTGTCTTTCAAGTGTAACATTCGATCTTTCATGAAGATCGAATATCCCTTCTCTAATAGTTGGCCCATGCTAAGGAGATTATTTTTCATGTCAGGCACATAGTAGACATCCTCAATTGTCCCTTCTTTGCCATCCTTTTGAGAAAAGCGTATTTTTCCTCGGCCTTTGACTTGAACCTTCGACGCATCTCCAAATGACACGTGCCCATCTTCTATCTCTTGGATCTCCATAAAGAGATGTTTGTGCCCACTCATGTGATTGCTAGCACCTGTATCGAGATACCAGACCGAGTCGCTATCAGGAATAATGTCTTTATAGGCCATCATGAGAACACCATCGTCTCTTATCTTCTCTTCCGTGACTAATTTCGCATTTTCTTCTATCTTTTTGTCGGAGTAGCACTCTTTTACGTAGTGTCCATATTTGCCGCATTGTAGCACTGGACATTTTGACGATTTGACCGGCCGCCTCTACCACGACCGCGTCCTTGACCACGCCAATTTTCTTGGCTCGGCTGGTCCTTTTCTTTCGAGTTGTCTCCGCGTCCGCAGCCTCTACCGTAACCACGACCTCCACGGCCGCGTCCTCGACCACGCCAGTTTTGCTGGGCATACATCGTCTTGTCCTCCTTGATAGTTGCCTTAGATTGTAAGGTCTCTTCGAGCAGATCGTGTTTCTTCTTCTTCCGTTGCTCATGCGCCTCGAGAGAACCGGCGAGATCATCTATGGTCATCTCCTCCAGATTCTTCGACTCCTCAGTTGCGCATACAACATTTTCGAAATTCTCGGTCAATGACCGCAGAATCTTCTCCACGACCCTTGAATCGGTTATGGTTTCTCCATTGCGTTTGAGTTGATTCACCACCGTTTGTACACGCGTGATGTAGTCAGATACTCCTTCTGACTCCTTCATTTTCATGGCCTCCAATTCACCTCGTAGAGTTTGAAGCCGCACTTGTTTAACACGGTCGGCGCCTTTGAAGACTTTTTGCAAAATCTCCCATGCCTCCTTCGAAGTTGCCGCACTAGCAATCTTCTCGAACCCCGACTCATCTACTGCTTGGAATAAGAAGTAGAGAGCGGTCTTGTCTTTCGTGCGCGTTTCTTTCAACGCCTTTAACTGATTCGGCGTCATGTTATCAGTAGTAGCCGGCTCTGTGTAGCCCTTCTCAACTACTTCCCACGCGTCTTGTGCACCAAGTAACACCCGCATCTGAATGCTCCAATTGTCATAGTTCGTCTTTGTGAGGCGTGGTAGCGGCATCTGCCCCAGCGGTGTAGGCTTTTGTCCCAGCGGTGTACTCCCGGAATTTGCCATGGCTGTCACCGATGGTCTTCACCTTCAGCACTTGTCTTCGCTTTCGGTACTTAGTTTCGCCTTCGCACTTAACTTCGCCTTCGGCAACTTGTCTTCGCCTTTGCCTTTAGCACTTGTACTCGCCTTCGCCTTCAGCACTTGTACAAAGTGGTAGGGGCGGTCTTCTCCAAGCTTCAAGCTTCACAATGGGATCACCTCCCAAAAAAGCTTCAAGCTTCACCTTGGCTCTGATACCAATTTGTTAGCACAAGAAGAACTAAAAATATGAGGAGGAGGAGAAAGGAGCAAGAACACAAAAATTTCTTTTCTATCAAACTCTTGCTCACTCATTTCATTCAAGGATGACAACACTATTTAATGACTCTTGAGATTCCACACACATTGGAATTCCACACACAATGACTCTTAAACTTCCTCACAATGACACTTGGTAATTACAAACTACATAATGCATTTGTCCTCTCATCTCCTTAATTAATATTGTATTGGGAACTCCAAGGGACTTTGTTTGAGTTTATCTTTCAACACCTTTACCACTTGAACCCAGAATCCCATCACACACAATTTTGAAACACATGCACCTCAGTCTCCACCTCAAACAGTTGTTAACTCCTTGTGTTGCCTAACTCATTGTCGTGGATATCTCGATTTGCATCTCGTCTACAACATCAAATGCATGGAAAGGCCATGGAGAAAGCCATCTCATCCTTATGGATCTCTTCACCTACATCAGAAAATGCACCATGCACAAATTTGCACTTCAAAGACTATGCAAAAGGCCTCCTTGTATCTCTTCATTCGCATCAAACTTGCGAGCCATGTAAAAGTTTGTCTGGAACTTCAAAGACTCTGCAGAAGGCTTCCTCATCCTTACCCACATGTTACCTCTGGTACAAATTTGTTATAACGATGGGCACACTAAAATTGAGGGAGTCACCAATAAGCTTAGAACCAATGTGATCTAAAATGCGACTATTAGAATCTTGACAAAATTATTTAATCAATTAACCAAGATAAGTACAGTGTGGTAGTGTGAAGTTCAGGGCTTCAAGAAATATAAGGGTATCTGAATAAAAATAATTCACAACAGCATATTTCGCAAATGGTTTTTGCGTGTCTAAGTTCAATGTTTTTGCATGCTAAGTTCAATATGAAATAAACATATATTACCACAGTATATCGCATTGTCAGTATTTGACAATTTGTAGAACCATCTTCAAAGGTTGCTTCTTAGAATGCAAGCCTAACACCAGATAGAGGCCATATGAATAAACATAATACATAAAATCAGCCAACATCAGCCAAATCTTCTTCACAAAGACGGTAATTGAATAAATTTATGTGAGTGATAAAAGTTCATTATTTATTCGTTAACATGACAATGCATAGATTTTTCCTGTCATAGTCATGAGTATACATCTTTAAAAAATTTGTTTAATAATATTCAAATGCATACACTTTGAATTGAATTTAGCTAGTTAATGACAGCTCCATCAATTTGAAGACAATTTGTCAATTGCACATGTGAAGTTAATATCCATTTGTTTCTGGTTAATAAAATGAATTTTTTTTCTAAGTACACGTTTTGAGTACTGTTTGGATAGCTTATTAACATTGAGAATTTCCTTCTGACGAAGGATTTTTTGACTTTTTCCAAACTTGTTGCTAACAGTAGGATGTTGTTTAACTTATTCTAATTGTCTGCCAAGCTTTGCTATTGGGCAGGAAAAATTAACCATCAGCAAAATCCATATTGTGTCTATGTGGATCTCAAATTGACTGCGAGTGAAGGTATCATCAGAGGTAGTAGAATGAAATTTCATGAATGAGTTTGAAGACTGTTTTTGGTCACCTACTGACGTCCAGAGTTCAGAAACCAGGTAACTGGGATGAATCTCATGAATTCCATGTTGAAGTCATTTAAAAAAAAAAACCTAACAAGCTTCAACATTCAGGGAATTTGACATCCTCCGACTTTTTTGAACAATAGGATATGTTAATATTACTATGATTGTCTATCAAGCTTTATTATTGGCCATGAAAACTTAACCATCAAAATCCAAGTCGTCAATATGTAGAACTGAAAATGGCTGCGATGAATGGTTGTCCTATCAAGGCATTTGATATAGTAGAACGAAATTTCATGGAAATTGGGTTTGAACGCTACTTTTTGTTGCCTACCGATGTTCCAGAATCTAGTGTCCAGGCAACTGGGATGAATAAAGTACAGTCAACTATAAGTGAAGTCATAAGCTAAACAAATAAAATGATAGGAATGGAATTATTTCAGCGGTAAAGTCCATATAAAACCGAGTGTTTATGTCTCAAGAGCAGGGCAGTAGGACCTGACGAGAGGATCTCTCAGGGGAATTCTCAGTGGCGTCTGCTTACAGAGTCCTTAACAACAGAGGCACAAGGATGTAGTGATCTGATGTGTTTGGAATACTCCTGCTCCACCTAAGGTGAAAGCTTTCGTATGGTTGGTAACTAATGATGTCACACTAACCAAGGAAAATCTCATCGAACGTTACTGCCTTATAGACGGTTTGTGTGTTCGGTGTCAGAGGGAGATTGAGTTCACAGAACATTTATTTCTGCTGTGTTCATTCAGTCAGTGTATTGGGGGCTGTTTTATATGCGTTTGGCATTAGAACACACCTCTCACAGCTTAGAGGCTGTTAGACAGAGTGGAGTACACAACATGTAACGATGAGGTCGCGTAAGACCTGGGATATGGTTGTGGCTGCCACATGGTGGTGTATTTGGATTGATAGAAATAATTGATGCTTTCGTTCATAGGAGATGATTATAGATTTATTATGCATCACATTCTTATTCTTGTTTCCTCTTAGGCAGATACGTTGGGGGCCAAGAAGAGGATACGGCTGGGTCCTTTATTCCAGGTTGAGTAGGCACAGGATGCCCAATGATATGGACGGCAAACTTTACTCTTGGAGACAGATATATACCGTGTTAGGCCTTTTGGGATATTCGTGACCTTTATTTTGTGTTTGCTGCACATTTTGACTTGTGATGATTTGTTCCTACATGTTCTGTGATTTTTCTAGAGCAATCTTGACGTATGTGAATTTTATGGTTGTAATCTCGTGTCGGGATTTTATGTGATTGTATTTTGAGTAGTTCTGCTTTCTGTAACTTTTGGGGACATGTTTCATATTTCTCTTATAGTTTCATTATTTTCTCATTAATGAAACTGGTGGACTTTCTACTTTTTACTCAAAAAAAGTCTATAAAACTCAAGAGGCATACATCAACGTGAAATTGTCATATCACATGTGGATTTTGAAAAATGGATAAATACCTGGACTTTTCAACTGTGGTTTTCAGATGTATAGCATGTACGCAAACAACACGAGCAGTGCATCAGAAGCTCTGTGTCAGCATAACAGACTGCACATCGTAAGCTGCGTCGACATGACTTGTGAAATATGAGAAGGGAAAACTATACATGTGTAGGGATGGTAGAAACTACACCAAGCTTACCTTTTTCTCTCTCACCAAACATCGGTGTGAACATAATCCAGAATCCCCTTGGTTCAATGAATTGCTGTGCCGAATTTCACCTTGGTCTTCTTTCTGATGACACAATGTTCACAAAATTCCAGCTTGCAGGATCCGGCACCTTTCAATAATCCTTGTTTTGCAAGTGCTTGCAAAGACTTTTCACCTGTGTGTCCCAGCCTCATATGTCATAGCCTGATTGAGTCATCATCTGAATCAGTAGAGGTCGCCACTTGCCCTGTAACAGTACTACCCTTCAAGTAGTAAAGATTGTTCTGATGGACGACCTTCAGAACCACCATTGAGCCTTTGGTCATCTTGAGGACTCCATCCTTTATTGATACCACAAGGCTCAATGTCTCCAAAGCTCCAACAGAGATAAGGTTTCTCTTAAATTGAGGTACATACCTCACTTCCTTCAATTCTCGTATCATCCCATCGAACATCTTGGCCTGGATTGTTCCTACACCTTTCATTGTACATGGATGATCATCGCCCATAACAACTGAACATCCATCTAACTTCTCAAAGCTAGAAAATCAATTCCTATTCGGGCACACATGGTAGGTAGCACCGGTATCTAATATCCACTCAGTATCTCCTGAGTAGGCAATGATAGGAGTAGTAAAAGAGAAAGAGAATACCAATGAGTCCGAGTCTGATCCACTTGCCTGTGAGGTACTGGCTTGAGTACTGACCACTCGTGTAAGGTTTGCCTCAGTCTTTGACTCCTTCTTCTTCCCTTTGGCCTTTGGACAATCAACTTTCCAGTGCCCAAATTCTTTGCAGAAGGCACACTGGTTCTTCTTCAGATCTCTAAAACCTGGCCTGGACTTCGATCTCTCTCGATCACCTTTGCCCTTCCTGTATGAACCTCTGCCTCTTACCGCCAATGCCTCTGCTGATGTGCTCGCCTGAGAAGACAGTCTATCTTGCCTTCTCGTATCATAGTCAGCAAGAGCAGCCGACACTTCATTATAGTTAAGGGATTTTCTATCATTGATCAATATTAGAGTAAAAGTCTCATACTCCTCTACAGGAAGAGAGTTCAAGAGAATTACCGTTTTATCTTCATCATCGATCTTCACATCCACATTAACTAAATCTGTAAGAAGTTTTGTGTAGCGATTCAAGTGTTCATTGATGGAGCATCCTCTCTTCATTTGAAAACTATAAAGCTTACTTTTTAGCTGCAGCCTTGATTCAATGCTTTTAGTCAGATATTTTTTCTCTAAGATCTCCCACAACTGCCTCGCAGATGTTTCGTGCAACACATGATACTTAATGTCTTGTGTAAAAAAAGACCTGATTAAGCCACACGCTGTTCGGTTCATCTTATCCCAATCTTCTTCAGTGGTTGAGTTTCGCTTCTTCTCCAACCGTAGAATGTCTTCGAGATTTAATGCCGTCAGTGCATCCATCATCTCGTATCTCCACATACCAAGGTTGTTCGTGTCATTGAATTTCACCACATCAATCCTCAGCGGATGTGGATTCATGGATTTCTCCATCGATGTACTTTCTCCAGCCATCTTCTTGACTGGATCCTCAAAGCAATGCGGAAACAAACGGAGTTAGATAAAATAAATTTGATAAAGATAGGATTTTTACTTCCATGCAAAACTCAAGTAGAGTTTTCGAAGCAATCTACTTCTCCAAACTGATTCCTCGAGCAATCTACCCACTGTTTTGAGATTGACACACGATCCCACAAACAGTCCCAACGTCGTTTCGAGATCGACACACGATCTCCGCCAAACAGCAACTGATGCCCTTGGAATCACCAGATGATCCCACGACAAATCTGGGATGCTCTGATACCAGTTGTTGTGCGCAGATTAACAATCAATGAGGAACCCTTCAGTCACAGATGCAGTAGAGAAATACCACCCAATGACAAGAATAAGGAAACAATAGGAAGAAAGCAAAAACACAAGATTTAACGAGGTTTGGCAATTTGCCTACGTCCTCGGGGTAAGAAAGAGAGAGTGTTTTATTGATTCAATAACCAATACAATTTCATGCATACATTAGAAGAGAACTCTGCACCTTTATTTATAGCCAAGGAGACCCAGAAGAATTGAAAACCTCAATTGGACTCATTTTCAATTCAGAAAAGAAATCCGAAATCTGGAAGGATCCGTCTGCCGGTCGACCGGACGGTCGACCGACTCAAGTCCCGGTCGACCGAGCCAGTCGACCGCTCCAACCCGAGAGCAAAGCCTTGTCAGTCGATCGACTGTGCGGTCGACCGTTCGTCCGCGCGGTCGACCGTGCGGTCGACCGTTATTGCCTGTGCACATGCCGATGTGTGCATTTTTTTCTGCCATAGTCATAAGCACACATCTCTAATAAGTTTGCTTAATAATATCAATATGGACAAACTTTGACATGTAATAGAGTTTATCTAGTTAATGACAGCTCCATCAATTTGAAGACAATTTGTCCAGTTGCCATATGTGAAGTTACTATCCATTTGTTTCTGGTCAATAAAATGGAAATTTTTCTAGGTATATGCTTTGAATCTTGACGAAGACAAGTTCTGACTGAATTTTATCCTTGTCAAGCTGGAAGAAGCAAAAATAAGTGTGCTTAAACGCCATGAACCCACGTGAGTTCAATGTCAAAGTCGGAACAGTGACTTAACAAAGTTTCCAGAAAGAAGATGCAAAGAATTTTGACTTTTTCGAAAGCTGTTGCTGAACGGTACGATGATGTTTAACTTGTTCTGATTGTCTATCAAGCTTTTCTATTGGTCAGGAAAATTAACCATCAGTTGTGTGTATATCAAAATCAATATCAATGGGCTTGGGTTGGCTTGTTAGCGCGAAGAAGGGGGTAATGGCCTTTCGCGTTGTGGGCCGTCAAAAATCAATGAACGGCTCAGAGCGCAAATACACTCACGAAATGCGTTTTTCTTTTTTCTTTCTCGCTTTGAGTCATCCATCAGCTGTGATAGATGATCCACATTGTGAAGGACCATCACGGTCCTTCATGCTAGAGAGCCAACCCAAGCCCATCGTGAATAAGTAGATCTTAAATTGACTGCGATGGGTGGTTTTCCAATGAAGGCATCAGAGGTAGAAGAACAAAACTTCAAGTAAACTAGTTTGAACACTATTTTTTGTCACCCAGTGACGTCCAGAGTTTAGAAACCAGGTGACCAGCATGAACCACATGCATTCCTTGTTGAAGTCATAACAATACAAGTTACATGGGAAGGTGGGAATTTTGATATTTTCAAACTTTGTTAAAAAAAAAATAGGATGTAGTTATATTTTGTTCCAATTCTTCACATGAGTTGCGCATGCATCAAAATCCCATATCGTCAGTATGTGGATCTGAAATTGGCTGCGATGAATGGTTTGGAATTAGCAGAACGAAATTTCATGGAAATGAGTTCGAACACTACTTTTGTTTGCCTACCGATGCTCCAG